>APFE031602767.1:597866-686217 GCA_000404065.3 Pinus taeda
CCCATCGCACCCTACAGAAGGGCTTTTCAGTATGCATCACACTTTTTTCATGTGGCAGGTGAGATGCATCGCACCCTTAGCATTGAGCAGTCTGTATGGTCCAGTTTTGACTAGTTCTGAGCAGTTTTCCTTGGAGAAATTCTGGGAGATGATGTAATTAGCTGACCTTGTTCCTTTAGGGTGTGAAACAACACTTTTAGGGACTCAAAAGCCCTTTGTTTATGGACATATATGATTGGGGTCACAGTGCCCAAATATGTCTATAACAGTTGCCCCCTAAAGCATGAGGTCGTAAATATTTTGATGTCAGGTGAAATGCTTTATCATGAGGATTTGAGGTTTTTCAAACTGGAAGGTGACCTGTAATAAGATACAATACAATACATTATTTTCATAACATTTTCATGATCTAGCTAAGGCGGGCATTCCCATGCTTAGCTTTATAAATTCATTTTCATGTACATAGGACAGACAACCGTCTGTGTGGCAGGCTGATGATTCTGATAGAGCCATCATCCTTTGATCTGGATGATCATCTATGCAACAATGATGTACATTTGATGTCTTTATTTTCCTAAATATATCATAGCGCGGATGGATGAAACTAGATCCGGGGTCTTCAAACTCATTCAATCTTCGCCCGAAGTACAAGTCGATCCATGTGAAAAGAGGATCTGGAGTCGAACATGGAAATACATCGCCTGATTACCATCCAATGACGTAAGTTGTTAATAGGCACGAGAGGAATCACCGATAATGATGATGACCCTCAAGGTACGACAATACAATTCACATGGTGTGAAAATGGGACTTGGCGTTGAACAACACTCAAAATCTTTCGATCGAAGGCCATTGATGTAAACCTGTCGCCGGAAGTGAGAAACTTTCCATTGAGGCATGCAAGGGTTGTTCCTAGGTCGACTTCTTGGATAATGCGCTGTCGTCAACAAGAAGTGACCCATCGTAGGAGGGCCTTAATGAATACCACATCTACGACACAGAATGGAGCAAATGATTTTGTGGAGGTGAAAATGATCTGATGATACATGGTTCTGGGTGGTGGTCATGAAAGAACGAAGGGTGAAGGTATTGCAGCAGATGAGACACAAGCTGGGTTGGTGAATTATTTGAGTGACTTCTCTTGAACGTATCGGCGACACTAAAATGGATTGGTAGTGTTAACCCCAAAAATGGATGGTACGGTGGACCAATGGTAATATGACTGGTGAATGGAATAACCCAACCCGACTCAATCATGGTGATGGAGTGAAAGTGTCATGTTCAAGAGCGACTTGCTACCAATAAAGTTTCTTCAAGTTTTCTTCCGAATTTTTCCCCAGTCATTACTGACCAGTACATCTTTATTTTTGTCAAGCTTGAGGAGGATAACATATGCTTGTTCTATAATCTACCCTTTGGGCAAACCCGTCGCTATGTTTTAACGAGCCTAGCGACAGTGAAACTCGTTCTTGTTTGTATGGACAAGTTTGTCGCTATTGGTTTTAACAAGTTTAATGACAAAGACAACTTGGCCCTTTTTCAATTTTAGAGAGTTTGAAAAGGGACGGAAAGGAAACTCCAGTAATCCTTTTTCGTCATATAATCCCTTAAGTATGAAAAAGTATAAAATAATACGAAAGGGATGAATTTTCGATAGTTTTAACGAGTCGAACAAGACAAGCGCTCGATCTTTTTGTGTAATAATCCCTTATGTCCAAAAATATTAAAATCTAGAGGAGGGATAGCACTTCCGATAGCTTTAACGAGCTAGAGAGGCTAATTTCTCGGCAATCTTTTCATATTTTACGAGTCAGATAAAAAGAGCTTACAGGAGACTTGTTTTTTTGAGGAAAGAGTGATATTTTCGGGTAGCAGCTGGTTCTAGGTAAGGTTTGCAATTTTCCAATCATGGCAGTGTTACAAGGATGGCTAACAGAATCACTCGTCGCAACTGTTCCTCAAAAGGGTAAACAAGCAAATGGAGGCGTATGATTAGCTAAAACAAAGTGGAGGTGATGGTAAGAACACGACCAAGGCTCAAAAGCTGATGATAATGAATTCACAATGGTTATTTACCGAATATTTGTTCATTTTTTAATGAGCTTAAACTCTGGTGGAACATATGCTCATTGCTTAGGTTTAATTTTTAACGAGCTTGAACTTTATAGAAACATTGCTCGTTGCCTGGTTCATTTTTTAATGAGCTTGAACCATGCGACAACATATGCTCAGATTCGGTTTCATGTTTACACAATCTTGAAATGAAAAACTGTGCTTGTTATAAGTTCGCATGCCCCCAACATAATGACGCAAGTCGAGGTGCATGCCCCCCAAGCTTCATTGCATTCAACATAGTGGTTGGAATGAAGGTTTACCTCCGAGATCTTTGAAAGACTCGACTTGGAAAGGGAGTTGTTTCATTTTTTAATGAGGTTGACATAGTAAAAGAACTATCCTCATTACTCCTTGTTTCATTTTTTTAATGAGGTCGACACAAGATAGGAACCATCCTCGGAATCCACTGTATTTACAGTATTTGATAGAAAATAAAAAACTGAAGGATGATTAAGGTCACTGGAATAATCTTCATGGTAATCCAGAAGATGGGAAGGATGGTGGTAATCTTCCCATGGTGCCCCGTCAATCATCATTGAATGAACAATTCCTTTGTCTGTAGAATGTACATGTGACCAAGGATCTGAAGAGGTACCATATTCCTTAGACCTCTCTATCCAAACGCTTGATGAGTGTTGATTTGGGGTTTCCCCCCAGGCCAAGAAAATTGATTGCTACAATATTTCTATTAGGCTTGGGGGTAATACCTGGTGATGATCCATGCTGAAAAAATGTTCGGGAATCTTCTAAATCTTTTAGATATAGAAGATATCATGTTGCAGGTTTCCATCGTGGCCACTTCCACCAGATTGGTTGGAGGCAGTAGGGCAAAAGTACCCATTAAAGTAGGGTCTTTTAGGAGGCCTACTCTGATATTTTGAAGCGATTGAGAGCTTCCGTGGATCATCGGAATGCTTCCCGTAACTTGTGAACTATTGGGGAGAAAGGTTTGTTGGTCAACGATCATAATTCCTCCTTTGAAAGGAAATGCAATTTTTCTGACGTATGTCGACACAACAACAACCATAGCATAAATCCAGGGCCTTCCCAATAGGATGTTGTAATCGAGGTTTCCATCGATAACTTCAACATCAATTTCTATTGTCTTGCCCCCTAGTTCGACTTGCAAGTTACTTAAAATATCGTATGGAGTGTATGTTTGTCCATCAAATGCTTTTAACGTCGTTGATGATCGCGACAAGGGTGGTGAGCCTAAAGTTTTCTAGCAACTCATTGAAATAATACATGTAGATGCCCCCTCATCAATAATTGTTCGATGAACAATTTTGCTGAGGGCTTTCACTTGAATGAGGAAAGCGAGTTGAGCTAGTAACTGAGGTTCATATCCTTTATGATTAAAGGCCATGAGATTGGAATCCGCTGGGTCAATCCCACCTATTGCTGATAGTAGAGCCTACTTTTGGGAGGGGTAATTTTGCAGTGCTTCAAGTGTCAACATAGCGGATGACGATTGAGCGAGGTCCTCTACTATATTATAATTCTGTGCTACTTTGGCATGAGGATTAAATGTCTATTCATGTACTACTCCCTTTGGTAGCTTTATTGTTAGCTCAGGAATGATGGGTGGCACAACTTCGGTCGAAGTTGTTGTCGAACTACTAGGTTGATCAGTACCTTGTTGTTCGACAGATGTGGATTCCCGTAATCTTTATTCCTTGTCGATATCAAAGCATCATTCTGCTGTTTCGAAATGGACAACATAAGCACTTGGGATGGGGAAGCATTGTCACTAGCAACCAGATTGGTTCCTGGGTTTGGAAACGGGTCTGTCAATACCACTGAGGTTTTTAAATTCTTTAAGAATTTTCTAAGCTCAACTTTATGTGGACAATCTTTCGTCCAATGATCCTCATCGCATATAAAGCATGGATGACTTAGTTTCCTTTCTCCAGAAGGGTTTGCTGAAGATTTTTCAGGAGACGAATCCTCCTGTTTCTTCTTTTTCCCTTTCTTTTTCTTCTTGCCTCCTGGTTGCTTCAGTTCTTTGCCTTTGTCAGTCGACACGACATTTACCTCCGAGGTGAGAAGTTCTTCATTTGCATTTTGACTAGAAACCATACGAGCTTTCTTTGATGTAGCCTTTACGGTTTTCGTGCTAGTCGCACCTATCATGCCATCGCTGGCATGATAGTCTTTGTTTGATTTAGGAGGAGGAGGAATGGAAACTTCCGGTCTAGGAGCATTAGGGATTTTGTCATAGAGCGTGCTAGACTGAGTATATATCAAGTCTAGATATTGCGCACGAGCAATGACTTGCTCTTTAGTGACGACCCCTCCCTTTGCCACATCTTTTGTGATAGAAGGTAACAATGACTTAATAAACCATTCAACTAGCAGCTGATCAGGAACATATGTTTTTACCATTCTACGACAATGTCACCACTCATGAATATGATCAGATATGTGAGTGGTTGTCGTTTGTTTGAAATTGGTAAGAAGCTCTGTTCCCGTTTCGTACCTTATTGGTAACTGAAAATGGGTTAAAAAGGTTGTGGCAAGGGCACTAAAGTTATCGAATGAAGCTCTAGGCAATTCGATGTACCATTTCACTGCTGGACCAGTTAACGTTTGCTGAAAAAAGTGAAGCCTAATCGAATCATCATTGGGAGTATTGGATGAAAACCACAGATGAAAGGTCATCACATGATTCGACGGGTCTTCACTCGGATTTCCATTAAATTTAGGAATATCTGACGAAAGTTTATGAGGAATCGCCGGCCACCAAGGGGCATAAGCAATTGGATCGTTTGTTAGCTGATTTAGATCCAGTAACTCTAAAGTCGCCACGAAGGGCAACTGTTGATTCAGATTTGGCGAAGCATACCCAGGATAAGATGGGATTGCCTGAGCAGTGGGTCTTTGCATACCAGCATAATGCATTTGATGCTGATAACTTTGGTAAGGTTGATGGGATCAACCACTATGATATGATTAATGTTGACCATTTTGAATATACGGCTGCCCTTTACTTGCAAATATTTGTTGCTCAGATCTTTGGTAAGCTTGTTGGAATTTCGGTTGTTGATATTGTACCAGCCATGGTTGTGAAGCCATTTGTTGTTGTCCAATACTGGCTATTTGACCAAGATGAGGGGTAATAGTACCCGTTCGAGCCTGGGTCACTCCAGTTAAGGAGCCACTGATCGGTGATTGTGGTTGCGTCGTGGAGACAAGAGGCTGCTGTATTACGACCTGAGAAACTTGAGGTTGGCATACAACAGGCAATGCTTGTACTTGTGACACCATCACAATAGCTGGTGTAGTGGGGATATTTGACACAAGTAGACTTTGTTGCATTGAGTATACAACTCTTGGTTGTTGAGGCAGTATTGGCACCCAGCCGCTGGACGTAATTCCAGCATGACCCGAATTTTGTTGCGAACTCTCATATGGTTGTTCTCCCGGAGGGAACAATGAAAGGGCATACTGCCCCCCATATGGCGACCATCCAGTGCTCAAAGGAATGATTTTCCTTTGGGGACCGGGCTGCCCAAATTGATACTACTGTGAAGGATCAATTTGCTGAGACTCAACATAAGAGATTCCAGATATTATTCTGGACGAACAAACGGGAACAAACCATACCGTCGAAATAGTCCATGGATGGACTCCATCTAGCGGTTGAGAGCTAGTTCAGACAGATGGTACACCAGCGAACATTGTTGGAGTAGCAGCAAGAGGTTTTGCTGCTGCTGCATCAGATGACATAGTCCTAGATGTCAATGGTTGTTCAGACATATCTAGTCTATCCAAAAGATTTCCTAGCGATTCTACAGGAACTTGCGATGAAGGGAGACTAACCTCTGATGAAGAAGGATATAGGGTGATCTCGGCTCCAAAATGAAATGGAGTACTAGATGGAGGATCCTCCACAATCTCTTATATAACAATCAATCCTAGTGGGAGAGGTAGAGCGTCAGGTCCATAAAATATTTTTGGTGCCGAAGAAGGTATAGACTCTACAACGACAGATGTTGGAGGGGTAACACCTTCCGCATCAGCTGTAGATGGAGCCAGTTCAAGAATAGAAGCATTTATCGTTACACTAGGATCAGTTCTACTGTCCTCTTATGGTCATGGAACTTCTTCTGTAAAGGCAGGGATACCAGAAATGGTTGGAGTAACCAGAGTCCCTAAGGATGTTGGAACACAAGTTCTAAGCAAACTAGGGTACTTTGATCCAGTTAAACGAGTTCGCTTTGTTTAGAATAATTTCGTTTCCAGAGTAAAAAATAGTTGACTCGTTAATCTCCGCGAACGATGGGGTTTCGATTGAATTTCTTCCACGATTACGGATTACTCGATCAACTCAAAATAAAGGGAAAAAAGTGATTCTGAATTAAATGAATTTTAGATGCTTTGACACAACTTTTCTTTTTCAATTTTTAAGAGTTGAGAAAAAGATAAAGATGACTCTAGTCGCCTTTGATTTTTAATGAGCCTGAAGTGACAAGTGCTCAGATGGACCTTTTCCTTTAAGGAGTCTGAAAAGGAATGAAAATGACTACTCTAGAAATCTAGACAGAGGGATTACCAAACCAATCGCAAAACTGCAGAATACTTTTTATGGTATGGCAATTAATCTTCCCGAATGCTGTGTTCAGTGCATTGTGATCGATAGGGCGGCAAACACGACTTCCTAAGGATAAAGGATATAGCCTATTGTGGTCCCCCAATATATACTCGATGGTGCGTGGGAGCACAAGTCCATACTGGCACTTGTCGTCTCAAAGAGGAGGAATCACCCAACCTATGATGAAAGCGATAGTTACCAGGCTTTACGACGCCAGAATACGTCTCTGTCCTAGACTTCTAAATGTTGTGCGTTAGGTTCCAAAGCATTTTTATGTTCATTGAATTTATTTTACAGTTGATCTTTCTTAAGAAGTTTTCCTTTAAGGTTCACCGTGTGATGTAGATATTACAATTCCTAAAATGCAATCTAAGATGAATAAACAAATCATTTATCTTATTTTTGCAATGAAAATCCTAGCTACTAAGGAAAGAGAAGCGAGATTCTTTCAACATAGAGCAGAGAGCAAAACACTAGATGCACTGTCCTAAATCAAAAATCAACAAGCAGTCTAAATGCAAATGCACATGCATGTATTTGTTTTCCGCTTTCTTAATGTGTGGATGACAAAAAGAATGCTAAGTACAAATCTGAATGATCTTTTCAAAGTGACAGTAATAACAATTTTCTCTTCAAAAGACGAAAGGAAGACAATGACGACACTTTGCGATTTTGAATTGAAAACTGCTTTGGACACTTGAAAAAATATTAATTAAAATCAAATACAAGAGTAATAGTGTAATCGACCATCAAGAATAGTAGGATTCTTTTCTTTGACTTAAAATGACACTTGCGACACTTCGAAATCAAAAGACGACAGTTTGACTAAGCTAGTTCTTTGTAAAGGAGTACTGTAAATGGCGACCAATACATAAAAACATTCACAATTATTTGTACAATGGAGGTTGAATAATGCAAAGGAAGGGAGTTTCCACAGTGGTATACTGATGACAAACAACAAAACTCCTGAATAAAGTTGAAGAGAGTGAACAAAAACCAAAACCTGGAGGCAGAAACAGTTTTATCTGATCATCGCACCTATAACACAGGGAAACAGGGATGCATCTCACCTACTGCACACGGGAGGTGCGATGCATCTAGATTGCCAAGAGGAGAAGGTGCGATGGTCCAGGGACGAGAATTCAACTTGGTTCTTGGTCATAGTTTGCAGCTTAGTTCAGGGATTTAGGCCGAGCTAATGATAGTCAGTAAATTCAAATCATAGGGGTTGATCTAATGAGGTTACTTAAGCCACCACCAGGGCAATTAGGATGTTTGCAAATCAATTGTTCAGTTTATAAACAAAACCCGGAGATGGATTGAAGTAGCATTGATCTACTTTGCACTTGCATAACAAATGCAGTTCGAAGGCTAGCTGGCTTAACTTCAGGCTCCGTTTGTAGTTTATAAAACAAATAAATATAGACAAGCAAACAAGCTATTCGCTCCCCAGCGGAGTCGCCATTTTGTTATCGGGAAATCTAGTGTCCATTCAAAGTTGCTAGTCCCACTAAGACGGGTAACTATCTTAGAAACAAACAAACTAAAGTTACTTTCATTTTCCTTTATGAGAAGTAGATAGGCGAGGAGAAAAGAATACCAACCTCAATCTTTCGCTTGGTTCTTTGCTTGTTCCTTCTCCCCTCTAACAGATCTTTTCCGCTCCTTCCTTGCTTACCCTGCTTCAAAGAGTACCTGTAAATTCAAAGCAGCATAATACCTTCAAAGTACAGATATCTACAATCATAAACAATATAGGACCAGATATATATTGACCACATAAATGCATTTATCATCAAACATACAAGAATGTGGAGGAAAACATGAATAGCTTTATTGATAGAAAGATTAGAAGAGAGGATTACAATCCATTGATCTGACCCAACGTCATCCTCCCAACATGAAAGCCCTTGTTCACCTCATGAAAAGCTTAGATCACCCAACACTATGATGTTCCACCAGGAAACCAACAATACTTCCTTACAAGATACAAAATTCCATCCTTTGGATCTATGGGATGAGGGATCCATATATAGATGTTTGCAGGGGGGTGAGTCAGCTTCTGGGATTTTGGTTAGTGTCCTCTCTCTGATAGTTCTTGGTTCCACTTGGAGATTCATGATCTCTTACTCATCCCTGTTGAATTCAGAGAGGCAAGTGTCACATGAGAAGTTTCTGGAAGATTCCATGATCATCCACCTTGCAAACTGTCTCTGCCATTTGTCTACTCTTTCCCATCGCACCCTACAAAAGGGCTTTTCAGTATGCATCACACTTTTTGCATGTGGCAGGTGAGATGCATCACACCCTTAGTTTTGAGCAGTCTGTATGGTCCAGTTTTGACCAGTTTTGAGCAGTTTTCCTTGGAGAACTTCTAGGAGATGACGTAATCAGCTGACCTTGTTCCTTTAGGGTGTGAAACAATACTTTTAGGGACTCAGAAGCCCTTGGTTTATGGACATATATGATTGGGGCCGCAGTGCCAAAATATTTCTATAACAATGTGTGAGCATGGTTAATTGATCCTTATTTAAAAGACAATAAATCTGACCAACACTCAAGCACTTGTCATAGGCCACTTGGATTTTTTTTGCATTTTTTAAAATAGATTTTTTTAATCTATTTTTTTATCTGTCATGTCTAACCATATGTAATCAATATTTTCAAGTCCTCGAGCCAAAAAAAAAATTGGAATTTCATTTCTGAAAAATGAAAAAGACAATTACTTTATTTACAATATTATCATAAATATTGTATTTTACATAACATTATAATAAACTATAGCAAATTCGACAAATTTTCCAAAGTCAACTAAGTTTATTGCAAGGGTTGACTAAAAAAGCAATTTCTATATTCCCTACTATGTAAAGGACTAATAAATAAGATAAGAATAAATAAAGATGGTTTAGATGAGTTTTCTAATTAAAAATGTTTTACCAAATTAGAATTCAACATGGGTGAAATAAAAATTAGTAAACAATAAAGAAAGAAGAAATTTGTATTTTGTTTTATGTGGAAGGATTTGTGATTTAAATTATTTTGTATAATTCTTCCTTAAGTTTAGTTTAGTAGTTGGAATGATGTGTCACTTTGAGTTATGGTTTAAACTATAGCATGTGTAAAGTTGTTTTGTGAGGACAAGTGTTTGATCGGTTGTTTTATTTTTATCATAAAAAATATGTAACATATATCATACAAATAAAAATAGTTTAAATAGATATTAATATGATACTTTGTTTTTTTAATTTAAAAAAATAATCTAGTGATATGTGGACTATTCAATAGAATGTATGAATTAGTTTCCTTATTATTATAGGGGTTTTTTTGGTATGAATATTAGAGAAACTTCTTTAGAATGTTTGTTAGAGCTTGAGCGATTTTCACCTATTGGATATATTCCAACAAATTTCCTTTTATTTGAGAGTAGGTAGGGTTTTCTTTCTCCCAAGGACTGGTAGAAGCTATTGGAATCATATTGGAAGTGGTGCTCAAATCCTTTTGGTTCTTAGATGGTGGAATCTTTTTTTTCTTGTCAATAAAGGATTGATAAGTAAGTTCATGAGCTTTCCTTTAGAGATATGAACACTAGAGTTTTTCAAAGAACTAGGTAATTCTCCAGGTATTTTTTATGAAGTGGATATGAATTTTTTGGAGACTAGTAATACCGGTATTAGAATTATTTTTGGAATCGACTTGGGAGAGGGATTGGCTACAAAGAAGACAATGTAGGAAGGAAATTTTTATTTTTATCAATATATTGATTACATGGGGGTTCCTTTTAGGTGCATAAGATACCATAGATTGGTAATTAAGTTTCTTCGTGTGATTTCCCTTTTCATTAAAAAAAAGGTATGGATTTGAAAAGCAAGGGTCTAAATGGGTGAAAGGATGCATGTGGATTTAAGCCTTGATTCATTTCTAGGAGATCTAGTTAGTTTTGGGAAGAATGAGGGGTTTGAAGCAAAAGTGTTTTTGGAAGAGGAATCTACTCCAAAGGGGAAGATTGTGGAAGAGGCGGTGGATGTATAGGTCATGGATGGGTTTGATATAAAAAATGATGTGGTCATAGCTGACGGGACTAGTGCAAAAGGATAATCCCATGTAGAAGAAGGTAAGTCACTAAAGTATCTATACCTTTTAATATTACAAACTTGTTTTTCTAGTTTTGGACAATACATGTCTACTAATTTTTTAGGGGATTCTTGTGGGTTTACCCTTATCATTGGGTCCAACTCTAGAGAAGGTAGTTTTGGGGAAAATGGGTGTTGAAGCTTCTTCTAATAAAAGGCCTTCTCTTGCAACTAATTATCTTGAAGTTTTATAGTGGTTGTTTCCTTATATGGGAAGCATGGTATTATAGGAGAATATATATATAATATGAGATTAGAAAAATGGTTTTGGAGGTTTTGGTGGAAGTGTTGAGGGTCATTTGGGTATTATTGAAGGTAAGGATTATAAGTAGAATTTTGGGTGAAGGAAATTTATTATTAGTATAGCATGGGAGAAGGCTCACTTTAATGTTTTATATGGTAAACAACATTCACCTTTTTTGGGTCCTTAGAGAAAGAAACCCCCTAGTTTTGGATGATCCATGATTGTTGTTCCCTAAAACCATAGAGGTCTAGGTAGACTCAATGATTTTCTTCCCTAAATGGAATTATTGATTCCAATAGGTCCTACGTTTTGCTTTTATAAGAAACTATGGGATATGGTGGGAAGTTTGTATCTAACTTACGAAATATAGTTGGGTGGGAGGGGTTATATTGATGTCAATGCCGAGAGCTGTTCTATAGGACTAATTATATGGTGGATATCAATATTTGTAAATTATTCTAACTAGAAGTCTTTTCACTCAAGTTTTGGAGTTGTTTTACATCCCCAGGGCTTGGAAAAAGATTTCATTGGCCATAACTTGATAGGATTTGCTATTGGGGAAGATTTTCAATTGTGACATTATTAGGTATGGTAATATTATTTTGGGAGGGGATCTCATTTTAACTACAGGAAAAAGTCTAATTTGGGGACCCGTGCATAAGTTGATCAACTATGTGATTTTTTTATAAGAAGACTAGAGGAGGTGGGTTTGTTTGACAATGAACCCAAAAATTGAGACCTACTAAGAGGAACAATGTGTCACTTTGAGTTTTGGTTTAAACTATAACAGGTGTAAAGTTGTTTTGTGAGGACAAGTGTTTGATCGTTTGTTTTATTTTTATCATAAAAAATATGTAACATAGATCATACAAATAAAATTAGTTTAAATAGATATTAATATGATACTTTGTTCTTTTAATTTAAAAAAATAATCCAATGATATGTGGACTATTCAAGTAGAACGTATGAATTAGTTTCCTTATTATTATAGGGGTTTTTTTGGTATGAATATTAGAGAGACTTCTTTAAAATATTTGTTAGAGCTTGAGTGATTTTCACCTATTGGATATATTCCAAAAAATTTCCTTTTATTTGAGAGTAGGTAGGGTTTTCTTTCTCCCAAGGACTCATAAAAGCTATTGGAATCATATTGGAAGTGGTGATCAATTCCTTTTGGTTCTTAAATGGTGGACTCTTTTTTTTTTTGTAAATAAAAGATTGATATGTAAGTTCATGAGATTTCCTTTAGAGATATGAACACTAGAGGTTTTCAAAGAACTAGTTAATTCTCTAGGTATTTTTTATGAAGTGGATATGAATTTTTTGGAGACTAGTAATACCTGTATTAGAATTATTTTTGGAATCGACTTGGGAGAGGGATTGGCTACAAAGATGACAATGTAGAAAGGAACTTTTAATTTTTATCAATCTATTGATTACACGGGGGTTCCTTTTAGGTGCATAAGATACCATAGGTTGGTCATTAAATTTCTTAGTGTGATTTTCCTTTTCATTAAAAAAAAAGGTTTGGATTTGAAAAGCAAGGGTCTAAATGGGTGAAAGGATGCATGTGGATTTAAGCCTTGATTCATTTCTATGAGATTTAGTTAGTTTTGGGAAGAATGAGGGGTTTGAAGCAAAAGTGTTTTTTGGAAGAGGAATCTACTCCAAAGGGGAAGATTGTGGAAGAGGCGGTGGATGTATAGGTCATGGATGGGTTTGATCTAAAAAATGATGTGGTATATTGAAGTCGATGCCGAGAGTTGTTCTATAGGATTAATTATATGGTGGATATCAATATTTGTAAATTGTTCTAACTACAAGTCTTTTCACTCAAGTTTTGGAGTTGTTTTACACTCCCAGGGCTTGGAAAAAGATTTAATTGGCCATAACTTGATAGGATTTGCTATTGGGGAAGATTTTCAATTGTGACATTATTAGGTATGGTAATATTATTTTGGGAGGGGATCTCATTTTCACTACAGGAAAAAGTCTAATTTGGGGACCCGTTGCATAAGTTGGTCAACTATGTGATTTTTTTATAAGAATACTAGAGGAGGTGGGTTTGTTTGACATTGAACCCAAAAATTGAGACATACTAAGAGGAATAATATGGTATGAGAGGAAATGGTGTAAAAAATATTGGTTATGTCCTTACTATCTATTTATCTAATGAGTGATCATCTAGTGTTAAGGCAATGGGTAGGTAAATGGAGAGATTCGTACCATTTTCTTAGTTTTTTGGAGATGGTTTATGTGGGAAGGAAGCCACCAAGTTTGTTCAAGTTTAACTCAATTTGGTTGAAAGATACATATTATGTTCATTTGGTAAAGGATTTATGGGTGCCCTTTGATGCATCGAGAAATGTCACAATTGCACTTCAATTTGTAGAGAACTTGGAAAAGGTTAAGAAAGTAATTGTAAAATGGGCTTATGAAAAGAAGAAAAAGGATGAACATGGCCTCAAAGTAGAATTAGAAGGCTTGCAAATTTAGGATATGGTAGGGTTTTCAAGTAAGAAGTCTAAATTGAATATTAACCAATTAGAGTAGAGGAATAAAAGGTTATTAGCATATAAAGACGCATATTGGAGGCTCAAAAGCAAAACCCTTTGGCTAGAGAAAGGTTGTGAAAATATATAATATTTTTACTAGTTTGCTAGGAATATAAAGAATGTGAATACGATTTGGAAGGTTGTAATATCTAATGGGATTGAATGAACTAGCTTTGAGGAGATAGCTAGGACTGGCGTAGGGCATTTTAGTGAAATTTACATGGAAGAAAGTAGGGCGACAGTAATGGAAGTGGTGAAAATAACTATTTCTTCCCTTAGTTTTGTGAGTGAGGTGGATTATATTAGATTACCTAAATATGTTTAAAAATATGAGTTTAAATATATAATGCACTCATTTCAAAAGGATAAAATCCCATGTCTCAGTTGTTTTCCTATGGAGTTCTTCTTATATTTTCTTGAATTATTCAAGGATTATTTGTTTTTCTTGTCAATCAAAAGGCTTCTATAGATCATAAAAACATTACTACAAAACTACCCAATACTCAAAAGTCTTCCGGCCTCACTCCTCTCAGATTTGTTGGTCAAAAGAGATACACATAAATTGATTACAAAGTTCCAAAAACAACCCAAGACCCAAAACCTGAAGGACTAGTATAACCAAAATACATCCATAATCAAAATACAACCGACAAACATTAAGGCTCTGAGGAATTTACCAAATTAGTGTTATCTGGTTCATTGCTAGGAAATGCTTGAGGTTTAAATTGTAGTGGACATGAGATTCCACATGCGCCAACCTCCCCTCTAGATGATTCATTTTCTCATAGAGCCTCCTCTATCCCCAATGGAAAGTAGCCAGTCGATCTTGCATGTGCCACTGGTTGCATTGCAGATTGTTCATGAAGTTAATCACTGTATTTAGATCATTGTGATAGTCTTGGCCTAACTGTTCAAGAAGAAGAGTAACATGCCTCAATTTACTCTCGAGAGAGTTGAAGGGTGGTAGAAGGTCAACCCAACTAGGAGGGAATGCTGGATTATGGTCCATCTCTTCCCCAAACTCGATGTATTCCTACCAATTTTTAACTCTCTGGCCTCTTTGTCCTATGCCCCTCTGGGCCCTACTACGTTGACATTGCATGGTATGGAATTTCGAGTCCTCCCAGGGATACCCCCACGAATGAAGTGGCCATAGTAGATGTCTCCCAACCCTAGGGTCCACATAGTGTTGGAGGACCTCATGTAGAACTAGCCCCAACAAGACCATGCCATCTATCAGAGATAAACTTCACAAATATTGTAGCCTATGTGAAGTGTCACAACAAATATGACACTTCCCCAAGCTCTGTGCCAAACACCGCTAGACCACGACCCCTACATAGTGTATAGACACCAAAAGTGACTGAAAAATACACCTTCACTACGACTACTGAGTGACAAACCACTGAATTCTTTTGCACTGACCCAAGAGCAAGGCCACCACCACTCATTGGAAAAGGAAATAACCAAGCCAGAAAATACCTCCCACCACCTACATGTAGAAGCACATGGTGTCCTACAAAGCAAAAAAAACCACCAGGGCTCTCTTTCAACCCATAAAACCTACAGTCCCAGGTTAAAATCCTTGCACAAGAAACATTAAAACATATCAAACCCTGAATTTCCCAAAGGACACATACGACTTACCAGAATTAAAGAATGTAGCAGTAAACCATAATGGAGGTCTCAATAAGCTTATCAAGTTACTGACACCATGAGAAATCCTAAAGATGAACCAATTATGGGTTCTAAACTTCAATCATCTAACTGAATGTGATGGATCCGAAAATCTATTTGAAACAATATAATAGTCATAGAAATATGAAATCTAAAACCAAGAGAACTCTCTAGATTCTTCTGCTCTTGGCCAGATCCAAATGATGCATGTTCGAAGAAAGGTCATGTTCACAGGAGGGAGAGATCGGTTGTAATCCTACATCAGGGTCCCAAATTCTCTGTCTCGACATTCCTTTTGACCATCCAACATCACATTGACATAGACTCAACAACAATGCAAAGACTTCATGTGCATGATGTCGTGCCTAGAGTAGCACAACCTATGAAACCGAAGCTTGCCAAAAACCTTCTCCCACTATTCCCATACTAGAGTTCACTAATGCCATCACCAAAGCTATCGACCAAAACATATAACATACACCCATCTTGTGGAGAAATCTAAGCATTAACGATTGCATGTTGAAGGAATACCATGTATTTAAAGCATAAACCACCTGTGTTAAGAGGTGGCATGACCTCCCCCCTTTCCCCCCTCTAACTCTTCAATACCATGTGTCGTCACCCCCATCAAGGAATTCAAGGATGATATGGTAATAGTGATTGAACAATTCAATTCTTTAGGGAAGCTGTTAGATTCCTTTAATACTACTTTTCTTGTTCTTATTCCCATGTTGGACAATCCTTCTACATTTGAGGAATATTAGCTTATTTCATCATTTAATTTTATCTACAAGGTTGTAGGCCAATTCATTGTTAGGAGGGTAAAAATCCTACTTTATACTTCAATTTATAATAAGAAATTAGGTTTTTAACTAGGAAAACATATTCACAAAGGTATAAGAGTAGCGGGTGAAGGTATTAGCGTAATAAAATAAAAAAGGCTAAGGGTAATGGTGGTAAAAATGATCTTTTAAAGGCTTATGATGGGGCTAGCTAGATCTATTTAATGTTAATGTTGGTTCGGAGTGAACCTCTTGGTCACTTCACTTGAGCATATATTATAAAAAATATAAATCCATATATTCCTAAAGGGATAAATTATTATTACTCATTATTCATTGACATGTTATTAAGATACAAAAAGCATGCAAATAAATACATGTAGGGGTGATAAGTAATGTCCCTAGCAAAGGGCGTGACTTAACATTATTACATATTAATGATACATTATATAATAATTGTCCAATGACTATTATTATATGGTATTTATTTATTACATTAAGATAATAAATTTAATATACTCTAGGTATATTACAAATATTCCATCTTAAAAATGTTTTGTCCTCAAATCATAAGCAATGAGAAACTTATTTTTATAGAACAAACTATATGTGTAACTATCATCAATTAGATAAGGTTGACGGCATGAGGTGATATGATGTTCAAAGACTTGAGAAATATTGGCACATTGAAAAAGGATCAATCCATACAAACCCAATTCTTTTTAACTTCATCCTTGATGGTTCATTGTTGAATAATTTTCTTTTCCTTCAATTCCATGTGTTGTTGTTGTAACTTCTCCAATTTGTATTAATCATTAGAGTTGAATAATGCCTTGTTGAATAATGGTTTTGAGATGCCCTATTCCATGAATATTGATGATTATTACATCTTGCTAATGGTTTATGTTAACACATAATTTCTTGTCTCCTTGAAAACTTCCTTGGACATGGGGATGTCGATATGGTTTCATATGTGATGGTCTTATTTATTCTACACAAATATCACATTTGTATTCTTTTTAGAGAAAATCACATCCTCTATCTTCTTTTCATAGTCTTTGATTACTATGTCATTGTAGTTAATACCATTATATTTGACATGTACCAAATGGAGTTTAAATTCTTCAAGTATCTTCTATTGATCTTCTTGATTATTTTCTTCTTTCTCAATTTGAATCTACAGTGAGATCCCATCTATCAAAGTAATGTTCCTAAACAGGAATTTAAGTCATAAACCAATTAAACAAATAGTGCAACAATGGAAAATTAAAAGCATTTAGCAACCACCCATGAAACACTGTAACACTAGAACTACTGAGCCATATATTATGAAATATGGGAGCATGAGTACAATATATAAATGGAATAGTGCACCTGGGCTTGTCTCAAGAACAAGCTGGACCAAACCCAGGTGGTAGAATAGATGGAAAGATGGCTGTTCAACTGCTGCTCTACTATGCTCCGCGCTATCCTAGTAAACTATTGATCTGCTGGCTTTGGCCTGCTGGCAAGTGCCCAAAAACTACCCAGAAAATTATTCCCTTTTAGCCTTAAATTCCTTGGACAAAACCCAGAAACAACCAGAAGGGCAGTTCTTTGATTTTGACTTTGGATTTTTGGCTTCTTGGGAATTGCTCTCCAACTACATCTGCTGACCTTCGGCTTGCTGGAAAGTGCCCAAAAATTGCCCAGGAAATTCCTCCCTTTTAGCATTATACTCCTTGGACAAAACCCAGAAAAACCTACAAGGGAATTTCTCTGATTTTGACTTTAGAATTTCGGCCTTTTGGGAGCTGCTCTCTAGCTACATCGGTGTTAGCCTCACTCTCACATTAAAAACAATTCTAAGTCCAAATAATTAAATTAATTAAAATCATGAAAGTTAGGATTTAATCCTACCTTTCTAGATTGAGTTTGTTCCTCATGGTTAGGAGTCAGTTTAGGCTTAGTTGGTTGAGAGATTCTCTCCAACTAGTTAGGCTCCTAGATTAGTGTGTTGTTGAGATATTTTCTCAACCATAGCGTCCAAGATAGACGTACTATCTTGAGACCAACTTCCTCATGTATTTATTTGTACTATTATCATTCTTTGTACATTGGATTGGATTGCATTATGTGAAGAATACAGTAAGGTTGAGGCCTTTTCCACCATGTTTGGTTTTTTTTATATTTATGAGTGTTTATTTTATTGAGTTTATTTTATGTATGTTAGTTTCTTACATGTAGTATCATAGCGGTATGGGCTGTGGCCTGTAGAGAAGTGACATATATATTTATTAGATATGTGAGACGTTGTTCAACTATTGTTGAATGCTTCACCATCACAAAGATTCAAGTCGTAAAAGTGTGGAATTATGGGTGAAGACTCCAATAAAGTTTTGTTGAGAATCAAATCCATGGGTTGGTTTGAAACATCCAGAAAAGCTACATCGCTTGGGTTGAGGGCATGGACCTATAACTTCTGAATGACAGAGCATCTGATCTTCATTGTGAAACAATGGAAATTGAGGTATGCACCGCTGTTTGTAAGAGGTGTTGTTTTTCCTGAATGGGCATCCAAAGAGTCATGATCGGAAGTACATTCAGTCCCTATGACATTTAATCTTTCCAAGAGCATATCGAAATGATTTACAGGAGGAGAAGAACGAGCAGGATCACTAGAATCATTTGAATTAGTGTTGTCATCATTATTTGATTGAATTGCATAGCTTTTAACTCGGCTTTGGTGGCTGCAATTGAAAGGTTTTGACAGAGGAAATTGCGGGGATCTGAACCTGGAGCGGGGATTTGTTGACCAAAAATGGTTTTTGCAGCAACCATACCATTGGATTAAAGACGTGTGAATTGATTGCATTGCAATGGCAACATTGAGAGGCACAACCTTGATCGGCGTTGATCTGAGGAAGCACAACGTGAACTGTGGCTTCATCTGTAACATTTGCCACTTCATCTGGTGATATGTCACTTCAACAAAAAGGATGGAGTCCAATTTATCAATAAAGACCAACGCGTTTTATCTGCAAAATAGCTTGTATCAAAAATGTGTTTGATAGTACCAATGATTTTACTCTTCTTGGACGATATTGTGCAAACAACTGTGCTAAAAAAAAATCGCCAAGTTTTGTCCTATAAAGATGGACATGATGTATATCAATACAATCCAGGAGTTTCTCAAATGAATAAAGCCATTCTTGATGACTAGATATAAGTGGCGCATCTACAGTAATTACCCGATAACCCTTCATTGACAAAAACACGATCTGTTTGTAGAAGACATCAACTGTTCCTAACACAGAAGGAAGTTTCCCACAGACACTCTTATCCCCGTTTTGCACCGTCTCAATTCATTTGGCAGGAAATGATTGGGAACCATAATATTCAACATCAAAAGACTGCTCAAAGGGAGTTGCAGCAACAAACAAATTACTTGAACAAGGGGCAACAACGATGGTGGTTTTGAAGATGGCAGATTTGCAGCTCTGCCAAACCTCCCGAGCGCCGGAGAGCCATTCTACTTCTTTGATGATAATTCCAAGGCACGAGAACATAAATTCTCTAATACACCGAAACTAGAGTCGATATCATCATGCTTTGAACTGGGCAGCGCAAGAGCCGAGGGGACAATGCTTTCCAAGAAGCCCGAAAGAAGGTAGTGGGGAGGAAAAAAGATAAGCAAATTGCCGATTTGCCACATATTGGTAAGGGTAAAATCAATTCTTATTATTCTCTATTTTTTTCGAAGATGGTAATTGGTGAAGTTAATAAATTTAATGGCATGGTTGATAAAATAGTCTATTATTTATAATTTAATTGAAGTCTATAAATTCTTTATGATGGCAATAGCCCCAGTTATGAAGAAATTTCTTCAATAATTATGAACATAAAGCCGCGATGGAGGTGATTAATGGGTGTGGTAGTGGTTAATTTGGCACATGGTTTCAGAATACAATATATTGTTTTATTATAACTATTGTCCCCAATGAGAAGAATGCAAGTAGAAGCATGTTAACTGATTTGCTCAAGCATGAGGAAGTTGAATGTTGGGCAGCCATTGCTGGATTAGATCTGTGATCGAGTGCGATTACGTGTTTAAAATACTCATTATTTGTTTCAGAATGTGTTTTAATTTTTTTTTGGAACAATGGAGAGATAAGGAGTATTTCTAATTTTTTGTGAAGGAATCATAAGTGATTTTTGTGAAATGGAATTTTGGGCATATTTTGTATTTGGAGTGATAAGTGAAGCTTTTTAAAAGGGAAGCTCATTGTTGTATTTTGAAGAAATCTTTATTGAGTCAGGGCAGGCAATTTTTGAAGACAAAAGTTTGCAAGTGTGACATTCTCGTTGCTTGAGAAGGTGAAGGTTGATGTTCTCCCATATTTAAATAAAAAATATCCTTTTTTGTGGTGTTTGTGTCCTAGATCTGCTCGAAATTGAATGAGGGGATATTAGGTACATTGTGTGTAATGAATGCACCTGCATGACTTGTGTTCAAATTATCTCTTTGTATTATGCTTAAACAAACACATAAGCAAGCTTAAGTATAAGAATGCTTAATCAAGCTCCTGGAATCAAGCTTAAGTACACAAGCACAAAATGTCACATCATCAACTTGATAAGATGATCTTCCAAGCAAGCACATTTCACATCATGTAATCAAAGAAATCAAGTTAAGGATGTTACAAAAACAAGAATTTCAAGCCAATACGACATTTCCACATCAACATCCAATCAAGCTGTCGTCTCCATCAACAATTTGTTGCAGCCATTCAACAACAATTTTTTTGGAAATTGCACTTGCACCATTTCTTTAAAAAGCTTAATACAAAACTGTAACTTGAAAATCATAATTTGTAAGTTGAATTGTAATCAAAGTCAAATTAAGTTGAATTGTAAGGGTGCATTCTCGGTTGAAACCGACACTCAATATCAATTCAAACCAAGTGAATCCATTGTTTTTTAACTGATTCATTCAAATCATTGTAAGCATTTCTCTTGGGTGCATTTTCGATAGTATTCGACACCCTTCTTTTGATCAATCAAGAATGTGAGTTCAAGAAAGTGCAAATATTACAATCATCAAGCAAGCGTGAAAGCAAGCAAGTGTGTGTTCAAACAATCAATTGTTAAAACAAGTTCAAGTAAGCGTGCAACAATCAACCAAACATCAAGCGAGCGAGTTCTGAAAATCCAACAAGTATTAAAAGTAAGCGAATGTGAGTTCCAACAAGTTCACATGGAAAAAAGAATTTAGTTGTTAAATATTCTTAACAATTTGATCCTATCAACTGCTGAAGACATGGTAAAAATCAGCAAATCAACTTTTGTTGATATTTCAATGAATCTAAAACAAGCACATGAAACAATTGAGTTCCTTCAATTGGAGTCGCAACTACAAAGAGATGAGTTGCTAGATAAGAGTGATGTTTCCAAGTATTTCATCTATACAGATGCAAATAAATATGTTGATTCCAAGTCACTGATCTAACCAACTTCAAGTGTCAAAGTGGTCCCTAATCCAGTTCAACTTTCTTCCAAACCAATCATCAAGCCATGGGAATAACTTCAAAGTAACAAAAATCGATGAGGATTTGGATATGACAAAGATGAAAAAAACTTGCATATCCCTGATTATTCTGAGCCGATCAAGTTCATCAGTGAAGGGTTTCTTGATCAAATAACATCAACAAGCCATGAGAAAGTAGCAAACAAACAAACATGTGCGCAAACTGAAGTTGCGGTCAAACCAAAATGCCTTCATTGTCAAAGAACTGGTCATCTGGAAGACCAGTGTTTTGATCTCCATCCTTGTAACCATTGTGGCAAGTCAAATCATTCATCAGCAAAATGCAACAAACAACAACAATCAAGCAGATTGAAGATCGATTATTCATGGATTGATCCCTAGGAATGGTCATCCACGGTCAGAAGATTGTATAAGTTTTACAATCAAATTCACTCACACATAATGAAACCAATAGTAAAAATGAAGATGGTACTCTCTTGCAGTTGAATGGGGGAGTACACCAGTGAAACACTCCTACACCTAAAGGAGGGAGTTCATAAATAATTTGTAGAAGATTTCCTCTCCTTTCAGCTGACAAAGGGGGGAAATGCTAATGAAATTGACAGTGGTTGTCAGACTGAAAGTCTTGACAACATCAGCGAAGCAGCCAGTGGGAATTTTCATCAGTGAGTGAGCATCAACAAATTCGCCAATGGGCGATTAACAACAAAATCAACAATAAGTAGTTTTCCAACACAACAAAAGCAACAATGAGTTGTTTTTTAGCATCATTAGCCAGTGGGTGTTCTCAACATTTTGTCAGTGGACAAAGGATGTTGATTGCAAGCAAATGACAGATGGATCCTTTTGCAGCTTGGCATGTGATGGAGTTGTCAAGCGACATTCAGAGATGAATCAAACATGCAACTGATTCATGTTCTCTTTAGATTTGAGTTTTTTTCAGCATCCAACTTTGGCAGTTTTTTAGGCAAATGTTTTTTGAGGATCAACAGTTTTAGCATGAGAAATTGGAAGATGGTTCCTGGTTCTTAATTTGGACTTATCATTGAGTGGGGGAATGTTAGCCTCACTCTCACATTAAAAACAATTCTAAGTCCAAATAATTGAATTAATTAAAATCATGAAATTTTGGATTTAATCCTACCTTTCTAGATTGAGTTTGTTCCTCATGCTTAGGATTCAGTTTAGGCTTAGTTGGTTGAGAGATTCTCTCCAACTATTTAGGCTCCTAGATTAGTGTGTTGTTGAGATATTTTCTCAACCATAGCGTCCAAGATAGACGTACTATCTTGAGACCAAATTCCTCATGTATTTATTTGTGCTATTATCATTCTTTGTACATTGGATTGGATTGCATTATGTGAGGAATACAGTAAGATTGAGGCCTTTTCTGCCATGTCTAGTTTTTCTATATGTATGATATTTATTTTATGAGTGTGAGTGTTATTTTATTCGTTTTTTTAGTTTTCTTCAATCGGCTGACTTTCGGCTTGCTGGAAAGTGCCTAAAAACTGCCAAGAAAATTCTGCTCTTTTAGCCTTAAACTCCTTGGACAAAACCCAGAAAAATCCAAAATATAATTTCTCTGATTTTGACTTTAGATTTTCACCCTTTTGGGAGTTGCTCTCCATCTACATCTGCTGACTTTCGTCCTGCTAGAAAGTGCCCAAAAACTGCCCAGAAAATTATGCCCTTTTAGCCTTAAACTCTTTGGACAAAACCCAAAAAAACCTAAAAGAGAATTTCTCTGATTTTGACTTTGGATTTTCGGCCTTTTGGGAGTTGCTCTCTAGCTACATTTGCTGACTTTCGGCTTGTTGGAAAGTTCCCAAAAACTGCCTAGAAAATTCTACCCTTTTAGCCTTAGAATCCTTGGACAAAACCTAGAAAAACCCAGAAGGGAATTTCTCTGATTTTGGCTTTGGATTTTCGGCCTCTTGGGTGGCTAAATCAACCTCCGCGTATTTCTCGCTGCCCAGAAAACACGCAGTCCCTTCCTTTGTGTGGCTAGCTGAGCTATGAATCGCTGCTGGAAACTCCTACAATCTTTGTGGAACAACCTCCTTAGGGCAGGCACGGATGGTCCCCTGAAGTAGATGTTGAATCTTCCCTGCAGAAGACTCGTGGCTAAATAGCTGGTAGACTCGCTAAGCAACAAAGCATACAAGAGTGAGTTTGTTTGTAAAATATTCAGAATGAAAACAAAATGAGAGCTGATCTCTCTTTATAACTCCTTAGGCCCTCTTAGCCTGATGTTGGCCCCTCTATCCACCCATTCGATTTTCCCTCCAAGCATATCGAATGGTTAATTCGAACTCCTACGTGGGTGGACCCCACATTCCACTAGCAGCTAAATAAAGTCGATTTAGCCCCTAAGTCCTAAGACGAAAGTGTGGGGCCCTCTTCCTTAGTAAAAAATGTGCAAAATTGTATAGCAACACCCTGTTACTAATGTGTTTGAGAAGGGACATGACAATCAATTTCCCATGTTCATCCTCGTTTCTAGATTGCATTTATGATTTTACCTCATGAACATTTAGGGATTCACAAGCCTTCTTGCAAATTTCCTCGAAATTTTTGATAGTATATTCTTCAACTTTTGTGATAATGTCTCCATCCCTATTGTTTATTTCAGACTCTTGCAAATGCCTTTTCACTTTCTTAACACCATTAAGAAGTTTTTGATATCATTACATAAACTTTTGATTTCTTCATCTTTCTTTTTCAATTCTGCCCATGACCCATTATGTTATAATTCCCCTTTGCTATTATTTTCTTGCAATAAGTTTTTAATCTTCTCAATGAGTAATTAATTAAGGGATTACGTCTTACATCATTGGTTAGTGTACTTCTTAAGCTATTCTTTTAATTCATAATTATCTTTTTCTAACATGGAATTTTTTTCTTTAACTTCCTTGAATTCATATTCAATTTTATGTATTTATTCCTTTCCTTAAGTCCTTGATCCCTTGTGTTGGGGTCACTTTGTTTGGAATTTCAACTAATTTGGAATCTTTCTCACTAATACAACTTCATTATAACAATATATGGGTTTTCCATGTTGACTTTGTTGATGTTAGTACCCTTGTCAATGGTTTGGGATTTTTGTTACATCTTCATCTCATTCTCTAACTTCTTCATTTCTACAAGTAGAGTTCTATTATGATGTTTAAAATGAAAAATTTCATCATCTTTAGATGATCATTTTCTACCAACATTTTCAATATCTCTTTTGCGAGTGCTTTTTATATTGCTTTTTTATTGTTGCAACTGTTTTATATATTGTAAAACTTCACAAATTTTTGTGTTTGACTCATAAACCATTGTGGATATTCCATTAGATAGTTTATCAAAATAAATCTGATAAAAATAGATTGAAATGTACACTATGAGGATTAATTTTCCTTCAATTGCAGATTTATTAATTATTATTTTTGCTTATGTGTGGCTTATGCATGTAATAGATAAAATATGAAAAATAGGGAATAATAAAATACAATCATACAACAACTATAATGAACACACGATATGCTATGAAAATCCATTACTAGGGAAAACCCAGCTGGAAAGTGAGGCGTCTCTGCTCTATCTTTCTCTGGAATGGAAATAATGTAAATATAAGGGAGAAGACACTCATTATGGAGTAACTTGAGACATGTGGCCTTTTAGGCTACTACAAAACAATACTCCCTTTGTTATGTTCTCTCACTCCCACTCCCAAATTTTCTACTCAACTATGGAACATGATATCGTAAAATAGAATGGATTCCCTTTTCCGCCTAGTGGCTCATTTTTAATATAGCCTAACAACCAACTAGGGGTTAATTTTAACTCCCTCAAATCCCAACTAGAGTAACAAATTTGATCCTTCTAGACTCTTCTTCCAAGTCCCTACATGGATAGCCCCTTTTGCATGAGTAATTGGGTTGACGTGGCACTCTCTCAAGCCATGGTGGTTAAACAAAATAAGTCAACTTCCGAGAGGTATAAATTTTGCATACAAAATTTGATTGACGTGATTATTGCGCCATGTTGACATGAGTAAATAACTTGGAAATAATCAAGGACTTCTCTTTGATATGATGTCCCAATTAGACCTCAGACAATTTGGGATAAGAGACCCATCTGAATTTTGGCCCAGTAACCATTCTTGGATTTTTAAGAATGTTGTGAGATATAGAAAATTGTCACAACAAGGGGTATGTGTATTATAAGCTAAACTATTTAATGCACTAAGATAAAAAGGGTAAGCTATTTAATAGTGGAAGATAGAAGAGAAATAGGAAGCGGTGAACTAGTAAACACACAACTGCATAATCAAGGAAATAGTTATTTGAAATCTAAGACAACACCAAATGTCTAACTTACTAGAACAAATCCAGAATAGACAATATATTTTCACATACTGGTCCACGGATACCCGGGTCAGTGGGTAGCTGTTATGTCTAGGGTTGTTTAACACTGAGTGGACGCCACCCGAAGGGCATCAACACCCCTCAGCCTATTTACTGACCTGACCCCAAGAGCTTTCGGGATTCGACCCTGTGACCTCCCAATGGCGAGGCACTTGATTTGATCAATTGAGCTAACTCTTGGTTTTCAGTTTCCGGGATACAATATATGTGTTAATGTATGTTTTTTCCATTGCATCTTTTTGGTTTCAATTAATAATATGTTCACAACAATTAATTGTACACGGTAAACCTACACATGTGAGAGACATCATCTAATTCAAAGAATAATCCATAATATAAAGTATACATCCCATAAAGTACACACATACATGAATTGTTGATAGTAGTCAGAAACAAAAACAAGAAGCATGCAATAATAGAAGTCCAACAATGGCATTCAAGGATTCTTAATATTAAAGCAATGAATGCAGAAGTACTGACCTACTAGCTTTTGTCTGCAGGTATATCAAAATTTTTTAAAAATTTGCAACCTTTTTTACTAATAGGTTTACAACATTTATAGATTGAGTTAACTACTACCTTGTATGATTTTTAAACTTATTCGAAGTTATTGAAAACTCTTAAGCTTCCATAACTTACAAATATAATAAAGGGAAATATTTAAAAGTCTAAAAAGTCGACTATATAGTTGCCCCCATTTGATTGGGTCCTTAATTGGGAGTTTCTCAATGCCCTCAATATGTTCCACCTAACATTCATAGTATGATGTAATTATCATGACTCTACTACATAGTAGGTTTTCCATGATCACATGACATTTTGATGTGGTTTGGGAGATGACCAGGATATTTCTCTATAGTAAGATCAGGTATTGATTCAACATTATTTGTTGCTTGGATAGGTTCACAATATGTAGCTTCAAATTTTCTTCAATGAGCTTGTCAATGGAGATATAAAAAGACAAGTATTTCATGTGCAGTAAAATCTAATTCCTTACTTCTTCTTTCTTGCCTTGATCTTTCCTTGAGTTTCCAAGCTTGTTTAAGGTTGTTTATTATAAAACATGTAAGGGGCTCAACCAACTAAAGATTTCCCCTTTGATTTATGTTTGTCATCAACCATGTATATCTCTGAGTTGAGTTCATTTGAAGGAAAATCTTCGCTATGATACAATTGATATGCTTCTGACCATGTATATCCCAAAACTCTTGATTAGCTAAATTATTAGGTTATACTTTGTCTAGGAACATGTTACTAAAATTTAGCATGTTTGTTTCTTTGACACGCATGTGATTCTTTTGTAAAACTGTGAAATAGCAGGTACCAATTATGCAAATCAATTTAAAATGTTGTATGCAAAGGACCTAGAGGTTTGGTTGCATGATATTTATTCCTATGTACATATACAAGGCTTCAACAGTGAGGAGAAAGGCAAGCCTAATAGACGATGGGTTGGAAGTGCTCTTGATCATTAAAATTAAAACAAGTTCACCATTTTAACTATGGTATCTGCGTATCCTCCCATGCAATTCCCTATACATTTTGGAAATGGGGCTAGAGTTCCTTGTCATGGAAGTGCTATCATGTATTGGCCGAAAAAACTTTAGGAAGACGAGGAATAAAAAATGAAGGGAACCATGATAGGAATTCTTGAGCCTTTTGTATATCAATTGTTCTAGTAAAAATTTCTTTATATTACTTGATACCTCTGGCAAATTTATGCATTAATCAAGGAAAACCTAAGAGAAAACAACTTGCAAGAGAGAGAGAGGATTGAGAGTGTGGATCTTGACTGTAACTTAAGGGACTAAGGGCCAATATAACATGAGGAAGAGAGTTAGTGATGCATTATAACACTCAACAAAGGCTTAATGCTACACTATTGGGAGGCTAGAAGATGAACTTAAGAGAGAGAAAAGATCACTATGACATTGGATTAAACATCACTAGGGTGCTACAACACTTGCCAAAGGCTTAGAGGAGTGTTATGGAGGTTCATAAGAGAGAGAAATATGGATTGAAGGAAAAGTTAGGAGGATATGTCCCTTCATTGAGGCTCATTGATGAGTTATAGGCAACTTGCCAAGTCAAAAGATGGAGAGTGAGGTATAAAATATAGTTTTTTCTTAGTCATTGGTGCTAGCTTGAGGGTTAGAGGAGAAATATAGCACTGCCTTGTAGGCTAGGAGAGCACTGCACAAGTATAGAATGGATAAGTGCTATATCCCCAACTTGGAGGTCAAGGGAATGATACACATACTTTTCATAATTGCAAGAAAACTCAAGTGCAAACTTCTGTCTAAGAGTTACCTCATCAAGTTGAGGTGTTATAAGACTTCTCTCTATTGTGGAATTAGGGTTGGAGGGCCTCCATTGCTTCTATATTGGTCATCAATGCGTAAAGAAGTTTCCTTCCATTATCTCAAGTCATTCATAGGTTGATCACACTTATAAGCTTTATCTAGGGTTTGCAACATAAGTTCTAAGTTGGCTTGACTAGTTGGGTCCATCAATTCCTCCAAGGTGAAGGCACTAGGAGAAATTGAGGAGGGCCATTGTAGCAGCTACAAAACATTGTTAGAAATTTATCTAAGTGTATAATAATGTCATTAAGTCTCATGCTGAAAATGTAGAGTTATACCCCAAAAAACCTCCTTTAAGGCCTCAAAATGGCCTTGGAAGGTTTCGACTCCCAAATCTCCAGACTGGGTCTTGCTGATAAAATTTCTCTTGTAAGTTGGTTTCTTCAAATTTTCCACTTTGAAAGGATCAAGATAGATGAAAAATTATATAATGATCCAATCCATATCAATATATTACTTCTATTGGGATTTTTAGTTGCATTTAATTACAATGTTCTGTTGAATTAATCCTTAATTCTTTGCTTGTGAGTAATCCTTTCTTTCTCTAATGCTCGTAGTTGTTTTTAGGGTATTTGGTATTTTTAATTTTCTCTTCTAAATTATACTCTATGATACACACTTCACCTATGAGAGATTGGTTTTGTTGACATAAGTTATTTACTAGGGAATCATGTTCCTATTTAAGTTCTTCCAATTCTTTATAACTTTGTTGTGGTGATTCAAAATTAGTGCCATAGGATTAATTTTAAACCAATAATTTAGATTCTATTAATATGCTTCTCAATTTCTTGTAATTTCATGAAACATTGGATCAAAAAATTAAAATTTAGCATTTAAAGAATATAATTTAAAATGATAATTAAAATAGCAAAGGAATTACTTAGTAAATTGATAATGGAGTTCACCCTTATGGTCTACATCTCTATTTTTGCTCCAATTGATGAACCGATACATTCAAAATTATACAAAGCATATCATATCACCTCTTTACATCAAATAATGACCTACATTTTGAAAAGTTAGTCTCTGATGTATTTTAGGAAGATAACTTTTCTTCCAACATTCAATGAACTCAAGCTTCCCCTCTTCTCTTTAGATCAAGGTTGATCATGATCATGCCAAGCCTGAAATCAAAGTACTCATTAATGAGTTGATGAATTTTCTTATTTTAATGATATCTATAACAATTGAATCAACAACTATAGATATAGGCTATGACACTCCATTGACATAAAAAACCTACATAAAGTTTCTCCTTCCTATTACTTCTCATTGTCTCTACTCACTGTGATTGCCTTAAATACAAACAAATATTCCCTCTCACCGTTGACATGAAGGCGAGTTAGAGTTTGATCCCCTCTATAAATGTTAGTTCCTCCTTGCTTTTTTCCAGTGTGGACCTGACTATATATATTTTTTTGTTTGAGAGCTCATTGGCGAGTGACTCCTCTTTCACACTTGCTCTGTGGTTCATATCTAGAATGATGCACAAAATTTTAAGGAAATATTAGATCTATATTCTATTGATATAGGAATGGTTGTTAATTTAAACAAGTCGACAATGCATTTTATAGGGATTAATGAAGATGCTATGAGGGATATGACTCAGTTGTTTCCTTATCAACACATATGCAGAATGGACTAAAATATTTGGTTTTTTTTCTTTGAAATGAGAAAATCGTTAGGTTTTTTATTTGAATTAATATTTGAAATAAGATTGTGGTTGGATAAGGTAGAAAGAAGGTTCAATGCTTGGTGTAACAAATAGTTGTCTAGTGGAAGAATGCTTGTTCTTGCCAAATTAGTTTAAATTGTTTTGGTCTATTGGATGACATAATAATTTATTACAAAAGGTGTCTTTGAGAAGTTAAGAAGAGTTGCTTTTAGGTTCTTGAAAATATGTGATTAGGAGAGAAGGGGACAAACTTAGGTTAGATTACAAAACATAGTAATCCCAAAAGTACCTGGAGAATGGGGTAATTCATCTCTTTGCAAACACTTTAGTTGTAAAAAGTGGTTGTATTGGTAACTAGTAAGGGAATTTTGGTACAGGTAATTTTCTAAAAGGATGTCAAGCCTAATAACTTAGAAGATTGGCCTAGATTTTTCACATTGTCTTACCATAATGCATCTACAATATGAGAAGTGGCACTAATGGCTTTCTTTTAACTACAAAATTTTATTATATTGAAGATAGGAAAAGGAAAAAAAGTCTGGGTAGTTGAGGATCCTCTTAGAGGTTGTGGGAAAATTTCCAAAATTTCTAGAAACTTGGTCTCTAATTTGTATGATAAGTGTTTTTTTACTCTTAGTTAAGTAGTTGATCCTTAACTCACCATCATTTAGAGGCAAGAGTGTGTAAGTTTTAAACCTTATAAAATAATGCAATGCATACATAGATTCTTAATAAGCAGAGTGAAACAATGGAAATCACATATTACATAGAGATTTACCCAAGAAAACCAATAGTTTTTAGAGCTACACCTCTAATTTTTGTCATTAATCAACTTCGTATTTTACAATATAATATAGAGGATCATTTGGTATCTAAAACCCCTAATCCATTAACCTAGATTAGATTACAACTCTAATTCGGTAACTAGAATTATGAGACCATGGGCTAAACCACCATGTGCCACAAAACCACCAAAGGTGAAAATCATGTGCTAAAAATTGCTAAAAATAGATGCAAAAAACTAGAAAATCCCCCCCTCGCGCTATGCCCCCCCTTTACATCTAGTGTAATGAATCACATATGGGGATAGTCATGCAAATAATATAATACATATCCAACATTATCCCACTTGTTGTGTTCATTTCTAATAATTGGGTCACAATAATACATGATCAACAATCTAGGGAACCAATGCTCATTGTTTCTCTACAACAAGAGAACTGCTTAGTGCTCATAGACTTTGTCAATGAAACTACAACAATTTTAGACGTGACCACCTTTACTAGAAACACCTTCTTTTCCCCAACCATGTATCTCACAACATGATAATGAAGATGAATATAATGTGTCTTAGAATGATAAGTTGGCTTCTTTAACAAAAAAATTGTACCTTGACTATCACAACCTAACCTTATATATTCCTATAGAAACCTAATACTTAAGCACAATCTCTATTGCCATACAATTTCCTCACTTATGTGAATGGTTTTCATGTGTTTAGAACTTGTAGTTGAGAGTGCCATTGTAGACTATGTCTTACTCATTCAACTGATTGCTTCTCCAAATAAGTTAAACACATAATCCCATCTAGATATTCTGTGATCTAGATTTTCAGCCTAGTCTATGTCAACAAAGTCATGCATTTCCAATCTTACATCTTATCTAGATCTTCCTTGGTATAAAATTCCATAAATATAGTGTGATGCAAATACCTCAAAATCCTCTTTACAACTGTACAATGCTCCTTCATTCGTTTTGACATATACCTACTCAACACTCCTACTACACGTGCAAGTCTATTCTAGTACAAAAGTATTGCATATATCAAAATGCTAACAACACTAGCACATGGAACATAGGACATGTCAACTTGCTCTTCCTTTGCCTTGAAACACTAATTTGCAAATAGTTTTACAACTATAGAAATAGGGACCTTGACCAATCTACATTTCTATATATTAAACCTTTGCAATATTGTCTCAACATATTTCCTCTTATTCAACCAAAGTTTCCTGTTTTTTTGCTCTCTTTTTATTCCCATGCCCAAAATATAATTTGCAACGCCAAGATATTTCATTTCACTATAAAATCTTATGTGTATTTCATGTATATTTCTTCTTCTAGATCCCAATGTAAGAATGTTTTTTTCACATCTATTTCTTCTGCGTTAAGATAAAAAGGAACAACAATAGATAAAATAAATCCAATTGAAGCTAAATTAACAATAAGAGAAACACATTACGTCAATTCCCTCTACTCAAGAATAACCTTTTTCTACTAACTAAGCTTTGTATTTCTCCACTTTATCTTCTACATTCAACATCTTCTTAAACACTTTTTCTACCAATGGGCTTTCTTCTAGTTGGAAACTTAACTAGATCCCAAGCCTCATTTTTGTCCAAGGGTTCCATTTCCTTGACTTTGGCCTTTTTCTAGAGTTTACCATCCTCTAAATTCACTACTTCCCTAATAACTCTAGAATCATCATTAGCAATAAACGAAGAAAAAATAAAAAAAATTAGGCGGAGTATACATTTCTAGTTGCCTTCTTTCTCGAACCAATCTCCTCTATACTAGAGTATGAGGTTCTTCTTCTTCTTAATAATGTTCCTCTATTGGGTTATGTTATTCATCCCATAACTTAAACTCCGCTACCTAGGGTTAGTTTTTGCTTGGTGGGAATTCTTATTTGACAACCTCTTTGACCTCTCTAAAGATAACATTTCAACTATAAACAACTTTCTTGGTTTCTTGAATCCAAATCTTATAACCTTTTAAATTATTATTATAACCAATAAAGAGGCTATTTATGCTTTATTTCCCAACTTATTCTTATTTTCCTTTGGAACATGTACATAATCATCACAACCTAAAAATCTGAGATGTTTAAGAGAGAGTTTCTTACAAGTCCATGCTTCATGCAAAGTCTTGTTTGTGAAAATTCCAAAATCGGAATCCTATTGCAACAACTGGAAATTGTTCTCCTAATTGTTAAATTAATTTACTATTTGCTACAACAAATACTGAATAAATCACATTGCAATCTACACAAATAAAATCGCAGAAGAATAAACGCTGGAAGAAATGATACCACATACACATAAAAATAACATAGTTATTTTTGGTCAAAAGTCCCTGGAAAAACCCAACTTGGGAAAACCTGTGCAGCAGTTGAGGGTTTTATTATTAAGCAACAGTGAAATGATCTAAGTACAATCTAGATGTCGAACACTATCAATCCTATAGAGAAAATACTGGAAGAAATCTAGTGAGGAATTTTCCTCAACCCACAAGCAAATACAAGCTCTGACCACAACTCCAAGTGAGTCATCCAAACTGGCTCTACACAACTACTGAATCACCTTAGCGCAACCGCTTATGTACTCAGTTTGAATCAGCCTCTCCTCAAGCTACTTGGCCTGCTGTTGTTTGGGAAAATGTCTCTTATGGCCTCCAAAACCTTTGTTCAGCCTCTGGCACAGAAACTCGTCTTTCCCTAGTAGAATCAAAATTTCCTCTAGAGGCTACTACACTACCCCAATGTCAGCCTCTCTGTGGCTTTTCTACCTCTCTACAAATGTACTCACCAGATCCGTAAACCTTCCTCCAGATTCATTGTCTCTACCCCTCTCTCACTGCTTTGATCTCAGGCTCTCTCTCTGACAATTGTCTGTTGCTACTCTGTAAATTGATTTGCCAAGAAAGTGAATTGCATAAGTGTCTTCTCCATGACTACATCAACCTCCTCTTATAATCCTCTGTTGGAGCACCAACGACCAATATTAAAACATAATTGATGGCTAGGATCATCTCTGGATCAATTTGTGTGAGTTTCTATATGATTCTCTCCTTGACGTAATTAATACTGATTAATTGACCATATTCCCTAAGTTTAGACTTAGGAAATATTTAAAAAATAGTTAATAATCTAATTAATTCATTTCTAGGTGGAATTTCTAGAAATGATTTTTGGGTTTTGGAGATTTCATTTATTCTAGCCTCTCCACCGAATTTCGTGGCTAGAACACATCTGATGCTACAAAAACTAACAATACCTCTTAGCGATGAATGTGTTCTAATGCTACTAGACACCTTGTATCAGCACCCTATCTCTGCATCATCTCATATCACGCTACTGATGTCTGGATGCTACCCAACAACCACTGTGCAAATCTTATATATGCTACATTTGTGTTGTTACCGACACTGCCATATTGCTTCCAATACTGCATCTGCACTGCAACTCCCTCTCATCTGTTGTGGTTGCAAATACAACATCTACAACTTAAAAACATCCAAAATACTGAATCAACTGTGATCAGTATAATGGATTTGTTACCTGAGTCTCTAGCTGCTACTAATATCTGCACTATCACTAAGTAATTTGTGTTGCTGCTGACTTTGCACTCTGCTAACTGCACTACTGCCAACTCTACATTGTGCTCCCCAACATGTTACTGTTACTAGTCTTTGCAACTATCCTCTGGCATCTGACTACATCAACTGCCACTGATCCATCCTGCTACTCAACAATGTGGGCCCCTGTATCAAGGTGTTGATCCATGAGGTGGAATCCTCAAGGATCCTTCCCATTTGTAGCACTCTAGGGATACAACACCAAGTCACCCCACCTCATTCCTGGAGGTATGTTAGAAAATATGGTGAAGTCTTCCTCCACCTTGGAGGAAAAATTATTGATCTTTGTTGAAGCTGCCTACTCATATTGCTTCTCCTCCTTGTCCTTCTTCCCAAGAGGACACTGGGTACTATAGTGACCAAGCTCACCACATCTGAAGAACTTGACCTTTGACAAATCCTTCTTCTTCTTCCTCTACCATCCCTGTCCCTGATTAGGACCCTTAGATGCGAGGGCCACATTCCGTCCTCTTTCACCTGCTTCGATCTGCTATTGCTGCCACTAATGGATCTCTTCAATAGATATCATCTCAAATCCTCCTCTTTCAAATCAACCCACATCCTATCCCACTTTGACAAGGTATCTCTACTCAAGGTACTTTCAAAGAATACCTGCCACTCCTCTGAGACACTGTTGAGTGCCAATCACACTAGATCCGTGGATTGAGGTGCTGCCCCAAGAGCTGACAACTGGTCCCATACATCCTGAATCCTAGTGAGGAAGGGGTCTATGCCTTCCCCTTCTGCATCCTGATTCATCTCAGCTTCTCCTCTAAGTACATCTTCTCCTACTCAGAAGTACCTTGGTATAATGTGGAGAGGGTCTCCCACATCTATTTGGACACTCCTTTTCCCACTATATGTGAGAAAATATTTTGTGACTCCGTCTAGGATCAACCTCTTCTCCCGTACCATCTCATTTCTGTACTCTTTCAACTGGTTTGCATACATGGGAACTGCTACCACTGTATCAATATAGGTTTTTAGGCCAAATTCATCTAGAAGGAAGGACATCCTTTCCTTCAAGATGAAGTAGTTGGAAGTTCCATCCAAACTGTCTTGAACATGAAGCTCAACAATGGCCATCTCAAAAAAATGTCGAAAATCTCCTCTTTCCTTCTGCTGCTCTACTATTCACACTCCCTTCTAGAGTGAGAAGATCTTCTCACAACGACTGTTTATCAGCAAGGAAAAATCGAAATTTTTGAGACTAGAAGTACCATGAGGAAAATTTCCCCTCTATGTGTGCTCTTATTATTTCCACCAAACTGGTCCATAGATTGCCATAGATATTCCACTAGACAATTCGTCACAACAGATCTAATAATATTATATTAAAAATATGAGATTCTACACTATTATATTTTTATCTAATTTCTAGATCGGTAGATTTTACTGTAATTAGTGTATGCATGTAAAAGTAAATCAAGAAGAAAAATAGAGATAGACAAAATAAGCTCACACACACATAAGACACAAGATATTCTCTCTCGGAAACCCTTTCGAGAGATAACCCAACTGGAAGATGACGTCGTTTCACTCTCTTTCTCTATCTAGAAATATGGCTGCAGATACAAAGAAGTAATGCCTGTGGCCCATGGGCTGCTACAGTGCACAAATCCTCTTTTTGTGCTCTATCTCCTATCTCTCATGGCTATCTTTTTTCAACTATGAAACAAAATTCTCTCGAAAGAATGGAATGCCTCTTCCTCCTAGTGGCCCGGTTATAACACAACCGAATAGCCTACTTGTGGTTAATTTTGACTACATCAACTCTTAAATAGAGTTACAAAATAGAATCTTCTAGAGTATTTTACATCACAAACATGTGGCTAGACCATTTTCCATGAATAATGGGGGCTGACGCGGCATTCTCCCGAACTATAGGTGTGAAAACAAGAAGGTCAAATCCTGAGTGGCATAACTTTTGCATACATACTCCAATTGATGCGATTCTTGCGCCGTTGGAAATATCTCTATTTGTAGAATAGCATAAAATGGCGTACCATCAAGGGGTAATAGTTTACCCCAAAAAAACATCGTTTGAAGCCTCAAAACACTCCCGGAAGGTTCAAGACCCTGTTTTGCCAAACTGGGTCTCGCCAGTAAAAATAGTCCAATGAGCTGATTCCTCCACTTTTTCCACTCCAAATGCATCGAGATGGATGTAAAATAATATGATGATCCAATCTAGATCACATATCCCATTTTGGGAGGATTTTGGTCCCCAAATTTTTTTACTGAATGAGGTGAGGAAATTTTTCCTCCACGTTCTCTTTGGTGTGCCATTTAGCTTTGCCTGGAAGTTGTCCCTTCAACCCAATCTACCAAAGATCTTTCTGCCCCTGTCTTGTAGTTCTGGACCTCTTTTGCAAAACTGTATCTTTTGTCAACTTTGCCTAAGAATTTGGTGCCAAATCCTTCACAGAAGTTAGGACTTGTTCCTCTTCCTGACCTAGCATGGAAGACTCATAGAGTTTCAAATTCTCTACATTCACAATTGAGTAAATGCACATATATGGTGTTAAATTGAGCTGATAGGCATTATCACACATCTTTTACAGTATCTCAAAGGGACTATATCTGAGAGCCTTGATTTTCTTACTAGGCCCCTGCGACCTTTCCTTGTTCAACTGTAGCCATACCCTGTCTCCCACCTTGGATGTTTTCTTTGTTCTGTGCTAATCATGCCTAGACTTATACTTCTCCTGCGACTTCTACAGTGTTTCCCGTACTTGTAGATGGATTTGCCTGATATTTTCTATAAAATTTTCAGCTCTCAAAGCATCTCTTGTAAGATCTTCCTTCACTCTTCCTTGTTGCCCATATGCAACATCCAAAGGTGAAGGTGGAAAATATCCAAAACAATTCTCAAATGGGGACTTTCTTGTATAAGTGTGGACTGCTATGTTATAATAATGTTGTGTATATACTAGATTTTCATCCCAGGTCTTCAGATGCTTCTGGTTGTATCCCCTCAGAATTTGCACCAAAGTCTCGTTAACTACCATTTGTGGATGGAATGCTGTAGATATATTCCACTTTGTGTCCATCTTCTCCCACAATGTAGTCCAAAATGCATTGAGAAATCTTGTATCCTTGTTTAAAATGATGCTCCTTGGTATCCCAAAGTGCACCTAGACTTGTCCAAAGAATAATTTTGTTGGTTCTTGTCCGCCGATGGTATTTTTACGTGACATCATTAAACACATCTTGCTAAACTTGTCAACTACCACGAACAAGTAGTCATGTCCCTTCCTAGTTGTTATTAAATCTCCCACAAAGTCCATGGAATTCTTTCCCAAGGACAAGTAGGTATATGTAAGGGATGATATAAACCCTGTTTCCTGTTGCTAGGCTTGCTGGTACAAAAAATCATGCATCCTCTTATGAACCTAGATTCCTGCTCTTGCATCTTGGGCCAATACACATACCTCTGCAAGTTAGCCATTGTCTTCCCTACACCAAAATGCCCTACAACCTTGGAGGTGTGAGGCTCTCTAATAAGATGCAAACACTCACCTTTAGGAACACATAGCTTATCCAATCTGTAGAGTAATCCATCTTGGAGATGGTATTCAACGATGTTTTCACCATCATGCACATGAATTTAACTCTGCAACTACTAATACACCTCCTTGAAGTCCTCATCTTCTGAATATGCCTCTATGTATGCATCATGGGTGAATGGCTCCATGTGCATAAGAGTCCCCAAAGTTGTAATCTTTGATGTGGGTGGCATTGAAAGCATATCAGCCAACTTGTTCACGTTTCCCTTCTTATACTTGATCACCAAATGAAACTGCTGTAAAAACCCCATCCACTTGTAATGCCTAGTGTTTTGTAGTTTACTCTGGGCCTGCAAGTACTATAATGGTTGGTGATCTGTGTGGATTATTGTCACATTTCCCATAAGATAGTGCTTCCACTTCTTCACAACTTTCACCATGGCATAGAACTCCTTATCGTAGGTAGGGTAGTTAAGAACTTCCCCATGAAATACTTTAGAATGGTAGCAAACGAACCTTCCTCCTTGAATTAAGACAAATCCCATAGCATACCCACTCGCATTTGTCTCCACTTCAAAGGGCCATTGCAAGTTTGGTAATGCCAGAACTGGTGCTTCACTGATCTTCTCCTTTAACTCATCAAAAGCCTTCTACTGACCTTTTCCGCATCTGTTGACCTTTCCCTACTAGAAAGTCTTGCCACTTGTTGTTATGGTGTGGAGAGGTGCTGCTACTGCTAAAAATGAGGCTATGAATTTTCTTAGGTATTGTTTTGCCCCAATGAAACTCCTAACCTCAGTAACATTAGTAGGCACTGAACATTTCATGATGGCCTCCATCTTGAAAGGGTCTATCTTCAGTTCTCCTCCACCGATCACATACCCCATATACACCAAAGACTGTTGTGCAAACTCACACTTCTTGAGATTCGCTAGCAACTGGTGCTTCTTTAATGTATCCAGCACCTGCATCAAAGGTGACATATTCTCCTCCAAGGTAGCACTATATACCAATATATCATCCAAATAGACAATAACAAATGAATCTATAAAAGGGCGTAGTACATCATCTGCTAATGTCATAAATGTAGCTAATGCATTACATAGGCTAAATGGCATAACTAACCACTCATACAAACCTTTCTTTGTTTTGAAGGCAAACTTCCATGTATCTTCTTCTTTGACTCGAACCTGGTGATATCGAGACTTCAAGTCCATCTTGGTGAAATACTTTTCTTGCTCTAATTGATCTAGAAGATTGTCCATCCTGGGCAGGGGGTATCTGTTCTTGAGCGAGATTTTATTCAACACCCTATAATCTATACACATCTGCGAAGTCCCATCCTTCTTTGGCACACTGATGATGGGTGACCAACATGGTGATGTAATCGGTCAAATGACACCATGTTCCAGTAGCTGCTGCAACTATTTCTTCACCTCACTTGCTTCTATAACAAACTTCTTGTACAAACCAATATTTGGAAATAGCTGGATCGTGTGCTCCACTTTTCTCTTAGGTGGTAACCCTTTAGCTTCTCGGAACACACCTTTGTATGCCTGAAACAAATCCTCTAATTTCTGTTTGTATTTATTAGCACACCTCTCTAGGGATTCTTTGCCTCTTATTGACTCCTCTACATACCGACTTTCTCTTAAAAATAATAAAACATACTTCTTGTTGGAACTGATCAATTTCTTGGCTTGGTTAGCACTTATCAGTGAAATATTTTGACTTGCCTTTGTGTGCATTGACGATTTTCCATCCTTGATGAGCCGGTACTGGTTAGCTCTCCTCATGAATATTGTATCACGCATGTACATGTATAAACTCCCAAACACGACTCCACATACATCAATGGGAACCACATCTAGATCTACTTCATTAATAAAATTAGCACTGATAGCAAATCTAATTTTGCATTGTTTTGTTACCTTTAGCTATACATCCTTATGCACCCATCCCAATGGATATGGGTTTGGATGATCACAAACTTCCAACCCCAAATTCTTGACCCGATCTGCTACAATGAGATTCATCTGCTATCCTAAGTCAAATAGAGCATCAATCTTCATCTTCTTGACCTGTATATTTGCATGGAAGAGTTTGGTCATTTATTTCTCTTCCTGTTGCTGAAGGCTACTCAGATTCATATCCTTCTGCATTGATGTACAAACAATATTCTCATCCACATCTGAGCTACTTTTAACTTGGTTGCTCGAATAAGTGGCCATGAGATTCTTCTTCTTATTATCTTTCTTCTTGTTCTTCGGGTTTAGCTCTGCATGCAACTTCCAACACTTCTCCTCTGTATGACCATCAATGTTATAGTGGTTGCTAGGATCTTTGCACTGGTGTGTTGTGGCTGTCATCTTCTTATCTTTCCCCCTTTTTTCTTCTTCTTCCCCTCCTTAGAAATGTCTTGTTGTTCCTTTTGCTTTAATCCACTTGATTGCACTCTTTTCAAGCCTATGTTCTCTAGGTACTATGCTTGTACACAAGCCTCAACCACCATTTTGGGTTTGAAAAAAATCACTTGCTCACGTAGATGGTGATGTATATCCCCAAAATAATTGAGGAGTACATATGGATTCTTTGGAGAGATACCCAACATTATAGCCATCTTTCTAAATTTTGTGGTGTACTCCTGCACACTTTGGCCCAACTTTTGCTTGAAGTAATGCCATTGGATCCACTAGTCCTCCACATACCCAATGGGATAAAATTGTGACTTAATGGGGTTTTTAAATCCTCCCACTTAGTCGCTGGAGGTTCTCCCTCCAACCCCAGGGTTTCCGTGTGGCTCTCCCACCAAGTTAGTGCACGACCCTCCAATTTTAGATGCGCAAATGAAATCTTTTAGCCTTCCTCAATCTGATGGACACTTAAATAAACTTCCAATTGCTGCAACTATTGGTTCAACTTCAAAGCATATATCTTGCCGTGGTATGACTTGATATCAAATTTTTCTTCCACTTTAAACAAGGACTGTGATTGATTCACGACACTCGAACTGGGTTGATCTTTTTCGGGCTCTGTCTTTGGCTAGTTGTCTGTTTCTCCCTGATCTTCTGTTCCCAATTCTGATTTTTCCTCTGCATTCGAACCCACTTCTTCTCCAAATATCCCCAACTTATTTCTTAATGCCACCATGAGGAGATTTACATTCCGGTTTATATCTGTGACTTGTTGTTTGAGGCGCGAAAACCTCACCTCTATATGATCATGAGGTTCATTTACAGATTCATCGCCCATGATTAGGGTTTTATGATTTTCGGCCTCACCGATCTAGATCCCCGCAATATCCATAGAATACCCAAGGAAACCTGGATCTGATACCAAATGATCCATAAAATTCTGTGGATATTCCACTAGACAGTTCGTCACAATAGATATGATAATATTATATTAAAAATTTGAGATTCTACACTATTACAGTTTTATTTAATTTCTAGATCTGTACATTTTATTGTAATTAGTGTATGAATGTAAAAGTAAATCAAGAAAAAAAATATAGAATGACAAAATAAGCCCCCACACATAAGACACAAGATATGCTCTGTGGGAAACCGTTTTGGGAGAAAACCCAGCTGGAAGGTGAGGCTGCTTCACTCTCTTTCTCTATCTGGAAATATGGTTGCAGATACAAAGAAGTAATGTCTGTGGCCCATGGGTTGCTACAGTACACAAATCCTCTTTGTGTGCTCTACCTCATATCTCTCCTGGCTATCTTTGATCATCTATGAAACAAAATCCTCTTGAAAGAATGAAATGCCTATTCCTCCTAGTGGCCCAGTTATTACACAACCCGATAACCTACTACTGGTTAATTTTGACTACATCAACTCTTAACTAGAGTTAAAAAATAGAATCTTCTAGAGTATTTTACATCACAAACACGTGGCTAGCCCCTTTTCCATAAATAATGGGGGCCAACGCAACATCCTCTCAAACTATAGGTGTGAAAACATGAAGGTCAACTTCTGAGTGGCATAACTTTTGCATACAGACTCCGGTTGATGCGATTCTTGCATCGTTGGAAAGCTCTCTATGTGTTGAATAACGTGAAAAGGTGAAAATATTAGGGGGAAAATGTTACCCCCAAAAAACATTGTTTGAAGCCTTAAAACACTCCCAGAAGGTTTTAGACCTTGTTTTGCCAAACTGGGCCCCACTAGTAAAAACGGTCCCATGAGCCGATTCCTCCACTTTTTCCACTCCAAATGGATCTAGATGGATGAAAATAATATAATGATTCAATCCGGATCACCGACGTTGGATCTGCTCTACCAAACTGTTTCAAAAACCACTATGTCCATGTAGAGATCTTCTCAACAAAAAATCTGAGATGCTCCCTTTGCCTCAAGAATCACTCGATCTGGGAAGATCAATTTTTTCTGCTCCTCACTTAGAAAAATCAAACCTCCACATGTAACTCGTCCTTCTTGCAGAATGTGTACACTGCCCTTGGGAATTTCGACCTATTGCCTACAAGGAGCAACTAAATTCCTTCTATTTTCACCTCTGAGCTCTCCAACTGGTCAAATGCGCTTTGATACCATGTGAAAATTCAAATCCAAAATTGTGTTGCAACAACTGGAAGTTGTTCTCCTAATTGTTAAATTAATTTAACAATTTATTCACTGTTTGCTCCAACAAATACTGAATAAATCACACTGTAATCTACACACATAAAATTGTGGAAGAATAGACGTTGGAAGAAATATTAGCACACACACACATAAAAATATCATAGTTGTTTTTAGACAAAAGTCCCCAGAAAAAACACATCTTGGGAAAACTGGTGCAACAGTTGAGGGTTTTATTACTAAGCAATAGTGAAATAATTTGAGTACAACCTAGATGCCAAATACTGGCAATCCTGTAGAGTAAACATCGACAAAAATCTAGTGAGGAATTTTCCTCACCCCACAAGAAAATCTAGGTTCTGACCACAACTCTAAGTGAGCCATCCAAACTAGATCTATGAAGTTACTACATCACCCTAATGCAGTCCTTTCAACACTCAGTCTGAATCAAACTCTCCTCAAGCCGTATGGTCTGCTTCTGTTTGGGAAAATGTCTCTCCTGCCCTCCGAAACTGTTATCCAGCCTCTAGCACTAAAACACATCTTTCCCTAGCATAATCGAAACTGCCTTTAGAGGGTACTGTGCTACCCTACCGCTAGCCTCTCTGTGGCTTTTATTCCTCTTGGAAAATGTACTCACTAGATCTGGAAACCTTCCTATGACTTCACTATCTCTTCCCCTTTCTCACTCCTTCGATCTCAGCCTCTCTTTCCTGCAACTTACTTCAACTACTCTGGAAACCGATCTGCCAAGAAATCGAACTACAAAAGTGTCTTCTCCATCACCACATCGATCTCCTCTTATAATCTCTGTTGGAGCACCAATGACCAATATTAAAAGATAATTTATGGCTAGGATAATATCTGGATTGATCCGTGTGAGTTTCTAGATGATTCTTGCCTTGAATTAATTAATACTAAATAATTAACCACATTCCCTAAGTTTAGGCTTAGGAAATATTTAAAAATTGGTTAATAATCTAATTAAGTTATTTCTAGGCAGAATTTCCAGAAACAATTTTTGGGTTTTGGAGATCGCATGTATTCTAGCCTCTCCACCAAATTTCGTGGTTATAACAACTCTGATGCTACAGAAACTAACATTGTTAATTAATGGCGATGAAGGTGATCAAATTACTAGGTAACACATAGTACCCACTGCCTCTGCCCAAAATTCCTATCCTAACTTGGCATCATTAACCATCCTCGTTGCTTTTTCCATTACCATCATATTCATCCTTTTTTCAACCCCATTCTGTCGAAGTGTGTAAGGCGTAGTCTTCTCGATTTCTATACCACATTGCTTATAAAATTCATTGAACTCATTCCCATAGAATTCCCCACCATTATATATCCTCAACACCTTTATTTTCTTCTCTATTTGATTCTCCACAAGAGCCTTGAATTGCTAAGATTTTATAAAGAAATTAATTTATTCTAGATAAATTAAATCCATGTATTCCTAAAGAAATCATTTATGAAAATAACATCGTACACATATTTTCTTAGTGATGGTACAAACATAGGTCCAAAGACATCATTATGTACTAACTCTAAACTTCCATATCCTTGTAGCACCTCTTGAGAATATACTTGATTATATCTACCATAAATACAAGGTTCACTAAAATCAAGATCTAAAATGTAATCAAACATATCCTCAACCATACCTTTATTATGTAGTGCTTGAAGGCCCTTCTCTCCAATATGCCCTAGCCTTTGATTACACATCATCATATTTTCTCCATAGACATTATGGGTTTTGAATTTTTCATCTCCATCCTCAAGAATAATGGAACTATTACACCCATATTTGAAAATTCTTCCTAATAGATTGTACAAAGTTGCAATCTAAAATTCTCCTCAACAACACCATTTCTCCTCAAACTATCATGGAGGTTTCCTTTTCAAACACAATATTTACACTTGCATAACTCATCTTGCATACAAATATGAGGTAATTTCTAACCATTCTTGGAATGTGTAAGACACCATGGATTCTAGTTGTTGAGTCATTTCCAAGGAAAATGTCACCTCCATCATGCCATTCATATCCGCAAAACCAATCCCAGTGGGGAGTCATACAAAAGGAGGCACCAAGGTCAATTAACTATATACGACGATCTGCATTTGTTCTTGAAGAAGTCAAGTACACATCCTATCTTTTTCACCAAGCAGGTATTCTCTTCTTTAGAGGGACCATCATCAGATCCCTTCCCCCTCTCAATCATTTTGGATCTACAATTCTTCCCAAAATACCATTCTTTTCCACATTTCCAACATATCTTTACAATTTTTCCTAGAGGTTTAGATCTACCTCTACATTCATAGCTCCCACTTGAGGATTTATTCTTGTTTCTATCATGTGAACATCCTCTTACATATAATGCATATATATTCTGACTTTCCATATTTTTTGCCTCATCTCCTTTAACAACAAGGATGAGATCACATTATCAAGTAGTTGCATTACTTCCTATGGTTACAACCAAACTATTCCACAAGGCTGGTGAAAATCATATAAAACTAATACATTTATCTTCATCAAAAATCTTAATATCAATATAAAATAACTGAATTATCATAATACTAAAGGCATTCAAATGCTCTGTCATTAAGTTTCCATCATTCATCATTGATTTGCACAACTTCTTCCACAAGAAAATTTTGTTTACCCAGAACTTAGAGTAATACAAAGCCCTAATTTATTCCATATTGCCTTGCCTATAGCTTCTCCTAAAACATTCAATAATATTGAATATGAGACACAACCATATTGTACTCTTTGCCTTATGATCCAACTTTTTTCAGCCTATTATTGACATTCTCGTATGTGCACTACCTAGATCCACAATGACCCATTGACCTTTCTGTACCAAAATATCTTCCACAACTCAAAACTTTTCCCATTAAATTTTTGGATCTCTATTTTCAAAGTGTTGACCATTTTTTCTAGAACAAGAATCACCCTTACAAAGCTCCAACTACAACAAGGTTTATCATAGACGTAATATAATTGAACCTTTAGCTATAGAGGCACCCATCTAAATCTAATTACCACTCTTATTACAAATGTAAATTTTAAACAATATACAAAAATACAATGCGTAGATAGGTTCTTAATAAACAAAAAAGTAAAATACTGGAAATTAGATATTACATAGAGATTTACCCTGGAACCCAAACCAAGAAAACTAGGAAATTATTTAAAGTGGCACCTATAATTTGTGTCATAAATCACTTTGTTGTATACAATATAATACATAATATCTTTTATCCGAGCATCATCTTTATAAAATCAAGGCCGGATTGGGAGCCGGAACCAACAACTTCGCAGAACTCATCACACTGCGTCATTTACTCCATTTTGCTCTGAGCCACCATTGCAATAGTATCAACATACTCGGGGATTCTCAGATCATCATTAATTGGATCAATGGCATAACCACATGTCACATACACACTCTCAGTATAATATTGAATGAAGTTCTCGAACTCAAAGCAGCATTTAACAACATCACTGTTTCACACATCTACAGGGAACATAACAATGGCGCTGATAAATTATCCAAGGAGGCAGCGACGATGGACAGAGGCATGTGGGAGATCTCCAAGATCAAAGACCATCAGGAGCAAAATTTTTACCATCGTCCTTACATAGACCCGGAATATCCAACCACGGGTCACCAAACAGCATAAAAGGATCGTGCATGCACATGAAAGCAGTATATATACAACCATTTTTGTAAATTTTGTGTTTATTTCCAGCTAGATAGATGCCGAAAAGGCACATTGTAAATAGCTACATACTGAATACCCTGCGAGGTAAATACTTACAGCAGTCCAAAACGGATAAATTTTGGAAAAGAACAGATACAACAGATTGACTATGGCATATGCTACATGCATCTGCATATGTAAATTTTCATATTAATGAAATTTACGGATTTTTCCAGTGGAAAAAAAATAAAAAAATAATACATAATATCTTGCTTCATTTGACACCCCTAATCCATTAAATTAGATTAGATTACAACCTTAATTCCTTGACCACATTTAGAAAACCATGGGTTGAACCGCCATGCACCACAAAATTGTGAAAAGTAAAAATCGTGTGCCAAAAACTGCCAAAAATGGATACAAAAAACTACCATATATATATTTTTAGGATCCACCCCTGAACCCCCAACCAAGGGGTCCTACCAACCCCCTTGTGAGACCCCCTGCTACACCCACTACAATGAATTGCATGTGCAACTAGTCACATAAAGAATATAATGCATACCCAACAAAGTGGAAGGCGTCTTTGGATATTGGTTTGTTAGAAGAGTGTGCATTGGAATGGGAGGACTACACTGTTTCTCTCATAGTTGGCCATGTTGGAAAAAAGGATTTCAAGGATTAGATGATTTGGTCAAAGAACCAAATTGGTGGGCCATATACTCCAAAAGTTGGTTATCACTGTGAAGGGGAGGATGTGGGAGAGGTTGAGTGGTGATATACGGTTTTATGGAAGTTAAGTTCCTACTAGAAGTCAGTATATTTGTGTGGTTTTCCCTTAAGGACAAAGCACCTGGGATATCACAAAAAAAAGAAATAAATATAGGTGAAATAAAAAGGAGGAGGAGTCTATAATTTGTTGATACTTTGTCCTTTTACTATACAAATTTGGAAAGGGTTAAGCGTCTCATAGGTTTTTGAGTTGCATGGTATGGAGATATTGTTAATATTTGTCTAAGGAAACTAGTGTTTGAAAATGGCAATATTAAGAAGTATAAAACACTACCTCTTATTTTAACATGGTGTGTTTGGATAACAAGGAATGCTAGCTTATTTAAGGATAAGATAATTCCAATGGTTCAATGTGCTTAAAAGGGGTTAAATATCCTTAACAACTTCAAACAAACAAAATTTGATAAACCTCCAAGGAAAGTGGTTGGTAAAGATATTAATGGGTTGGTGCTTGGGCTTAATTCAATGATGTTTCACAAAGGGAACCACACTTTAGAGGGGTAGGTTCGATCTTATATTCAAAGGACTCCCACTTCTTAAAGTTTAATTTTAGTCTTCGTAAAGGGCTTAATAATTATACCAAATTGATGGCCTTCAAGTTAACATTGATGCTTGTGGTAGAAAAAAGTATTCATATTTTACAAGTATTTGGTGACTCACTAGTGGTTATAAACTGGACAAGTGGGAGAAATATATTATAAAATTTCATGTTAAAGCCCATCTTTGAATAATTCAACTCATCTCTTCCAATTTTAGCCAACTATTTTTCACCATGTATATAGGAAAATGAATGTCTTGGAAAATTGACTTCAAAGGATGGTTTCTTGCTAGATGTCGGTTCTTCATATATATAGGAAGTTATGGTCGAACACTCTATTGAATTTGATCACCTTTCCTTTTTATGAAATTCAAATACCATTTTGTTGACAATGACCTAGTTACTATGTGTTTTTTTTCAAAAGAAAAAACAATTTTATTTGGAAGAAAAATATATACATAAGTTATACACCGATTGATATTCATAATATCAAGTCAGAATGTTCTAAACGCATGCATAACATCAAGACTAGTACTACTTGTAGGAAGATTCTAGTTCTCAGAAATTTTGAAGAACCCTTGACATTGTACAACTTATAATCCACTTGTTACAAAAATTAAAGGAGAGGAAAATATAAAGAATTGTTGGAAAGAAAGATTTGTTTCCATGGAATTGCTCTCAATACCATCTGCAAACTTGTAAATCCCAATTGATCCATTCAGGAGCGCAAGGGAATATTTTGAGAGATGGTCTAGTTCCAAGTTCAGTTTGCGAAGGATGTGACTAGAAAATACTCGGTCGAAGAAGTTCATAACAACATGCATGTCAAGTAGTGAATTGAGACTGATGTTGGAGACCTCCGCCTTTTGGTTTTCCCAAAACCTATTTACTATGTTTTTGAGGAATTTTGAATATTTGATATTGTTTAAGGTGAACCAACAACAAGGCTTGGAGCCATTACGTCAATATACTTGTAATGAGCTCAACAAATCAGTTGTGGGAATTGAACCCAGGTGGGGCAGATAACAATCATTTCTTTTAACCACCTAAAATAAACATTTCAACAATGATTTATGATTATTATAATTATTATTATTGCATGAGATCAATTTTGGTCTAGACTTGTAAATTAAAATTAATCACTTTTTTTTTCTCAAATTGTTTATATAGTTGAATAATTTGGAATGAAATTTCCATTTTTTTAACGAGTTAACAACATATCCAATTTTGTTTTATTACAAATATGTTTATAACTAAATCAATCTTCTTTATATTATATATATTTATTATTTAATTTATAATTTATTTTAAAATCTTCTCTTTGGAAAGTATAAAAGAGTTGTGCGTAAGAATATCAAAGAAAAGAGATATGCAATATACCATGAAATTATTTATTTAAATCATTGTGATTCATTAACACAAGAGGACCAACATCATCATAATTATTTATTATTAGAGATATTTTCATTAAGTATTTTTTGAGAAAATAAAAAGTCACAACGACACTACAAAAGTTAGCATGATCTGTAGCAAATTTTCTTAAAAAGTTATATTCTGCCTTAATCTTATATGAAATGAATTGGTAAAAATCCAAATACACTTAACTAACTAAGGGTTAGATATTGATAGAAATAAGAAAATTCATGTTGTGGATGGATCTAGGACCATCCATGCCATCTTTCCACTCCCATACTTGTCACTATATTTTTGGAAGCCGAGTTGCTAACATTGTTATGAGTCCCTATCTCTGTCAGGGACTTTAAAAATTACCTTGTAGTGAAAGTCGCTTGATTGTGGATTATTTTGTCGAGTTTTGTGTAATTTTTGTAACTTTAACTAAAATTTTTGAAAAATCTTGAATATTTGCATTTTTCCATAAATTGATACAATTTTATAATTTTCGAAAATCTTATTTCTAATTTTCCAATGGTTGAGCAAGCCTTGACATGACATAATTCTGTTAGTGGATGATGATTTGATTTTGGTATTTTTTTAGTGCATTCCAATGGTGAGTGCTCTTACACTGACTCTATTATGCCTGGCACTGCTAGTTCTTTGCCTAGGTCCTTTACGTAAGCGAGGAGGGGTGGGGGGGGCATCTGTAGTTGTGGTTGTCTGTCACTGAATTATATTATTTCATTTTTAAATTTTTACCTCTGATTCCATTTTAAACTATTACACATTTATTTGTGCAGAACAATAAGTGTATGGAGCCAGGGATGTGTGCATAATAAAGGATGTGTGGAAGAGGGGGCATGCGTGGGAGAAAGGGTGTGCAGAGGGAATGTGTGTGCATAGAAAGAACACAAAATTTCTTTGATATTGTGATAATAAACACGATTCTATCCACAATATCAGGCTTGGAGGAAGTAGTTTGGGAAAAACTCAAGATAACTCGATGGCCAATCAAGTGGCACCACATAATCCAAGTAGTAGGTCCATATTTCACATCGGGTAACTTAACAAAGTTATATCCCTTATTAATTTATGGCCCAATGTGCCCTATCCACTGTTGATCACTTTGGGGTACTTTGAACTCCGCCACGTGCTCTTTGTTTATCTCAACTATAAAAACTAATGTGATTCCCTACTTGCATGTGCGAAAGAGGGGGTATGTGCAAGAGAATGGGTGTGCGGAGAATGGGTGTACGGAGAAAGAACAAAAAATTCCTTTGATACTATGACAATAAACATGATTTTATCTGTGGTATGAGATTTGCAACAAGTAGTTTGGGAAAAACTTGAAGAAATCTGATTGCCAATCAAATGATGCCACATAATCCAAGTAGTGGGCCCACTTTGCACATCAGGTAACTTGATAGAGTTAAATCAATTCTTACTTTATGGCCCGATGTGCCTTACCCACCATCAATTTCTTTGGGGTGCTTTGGACTCCACCACATGCTCCTCACTTATATCGACTATAAAACATGATGTGATTCCCTACCCACATTACAATGGGCTATTACTTTATTAATATTTTATTCAACACATGAAAACCATAAATTAAGCTTTTTTGGCAAAACCACTTTATTATAAATTGTCTATGTACTTTATTTTAAAACAAAGGCGGGCAATTATGTGGTTGTGGAACGATAGAATTTTTTTGATAATAATGGTGCCAAGACCAGACTATGGATAAGAGGATTGATTCAACCAATTCAAGCCAATTCACAAAATCAAATTTCTGATAGTCTAGTGTGGAATATAGTTCAGATTTTTGGAGACAAGGGATTTCGTTACAAACTACGAAGACTTGAGATGGAATATTGACTATGATGGGAATCAATTTTGTTAAGTGACATGAATCTTTTACCCTGGGTTTTGTCTATGTACTTTATTTTAAGAAGAAGCAGACTTTGAGGTGGTTGTGGAACGATAGGTGAAATTTGGTAATAGTGGTATTAAGATAAGATAGCCTAGAAAATTCAGGTTGATGAGTATTATGGACACGAGGATCAATTCGACCAATTCCTTCTAGTTCACAAAATCAAAATTTAGATAGTTCAGGGTGGGATTTCTGTCATTGGGTAGAGTTTCAGGGAGCGGGAAAAACTGTGATTGCAGTCCCCCCCCAGCCCATTCAGTGATGACATTGTGTACCCCCCTCCACAATTCATGAGAAGCATGGATCTTGATAAATAAAGAGATTGTCATTAGATTGAGGGGTCAAAAGTTAGTGGTGGAACCCGAAGTGTGGACCTCCCCTCTCTCTTGTTCCTGACGTCATAGGGGTGGGGGGGTCCCCATAATCATTGTGAACCATTGATTTTAACGAGTGATCATAATCATTATATTGGTGGGCACCTAGATTGAGGTGGGGTATAACCAAGCGTTATATTTCATCAGGGGTGGAAGTAGCTATGAAATAGGAAAATAAATAGGAAAAGAGGTACGTGGCTCTGATTGTAGCTTTGAAAAAATTAAATAGTAATAGTCCAATACTTAAGGCTAGTAATAATAGAAACTAAGAAATTACAAAATGGGATTTAATTTCACATTTGACTTGAGATACAAGTATGGGCTAGTGATATATGTTTTATTTTAGGCTTGATGACATTTGAAATGTGCAACACCAAAGTCTAATTGTGGTTACTATATATGAGTAGTTAGAATAAGATAGAGATAAGTTAATAAGATTTTAAAATGTAGCATGTCTATAATTGCATTTTTCATGTGTTTATAATGAAATTGTTGGCACCCATGTTGCCAATGCATATTTGAATAGTTCTCGAGGGGGATTTTTACGAACAATTTTCTCCAAAGTGCTATGATAGGTTGTCTTTCTACTCGTTACATAACATGGGTGGTTTGTTCTTCAAGATATGTGGTCATTGTTTCGCTATTTGCATTACGTGAGTGATTTATTCTACAAACTATGTGGTGGCATCTAGTGTTTAAGAGTTTATTAACATAGTGAGCAATTGTTGCACTTTGGTTTTTAGATTAAGGAGTATGCAAAGAAGTTGTTTTCAAAGGTAGGGGAAAATTCCATAGTATCTCTATCAGGTATTATTAATTTTTCGTAGGGCTATATTATTCTTTGCTTTGATAATTAAATTTCATTATTTCCATATTAAATCACCCCACAACATCATAACATTATTAAAATTTACATAATTATTCAACAACATATGCAACTATATAGATTAAATAATATCCTCATCAATGCAATGGAACATAAGGAACAATAGAAGAAAAACATTCACACATAGAGACACTAGGATGGTAGGAGACTAGGGAAAAACCCACTATGGGGCAAAACCTTTCAAATTCTCCTTCTTATTAGATTGTCATTGAATGATTCAACAAAAGAGAGTACAATTATCCATAGCTTCATCCATACAACTATCCAGTAACATCAACTAAAGAATGTCCATCAAAATGAACTCAACAATGATAATACTCAAAACTCTGATTAACAAGCTTGTGATCAATAGTCACTCTCTCCGGTCAACTACTAAACACTGCAGTCAATTGCTGAACACAACGGTCAATTGACGAAAACTTCGATCAACTGAAAAACCAAACCCAAGGTCCCAACCACATGGAGAGATTATTATGCATGCGATTGAAACCCCTCAATCACACACATAGGCATGCATGCCTATAGTTGTGACTAAAAACTACTTGTGTCATGCTTGCAGTCGGAAACCAAAACTCTAGCACATGTGTGAGGTTGAGACCTTGCAATATTAGACTTGTTCGAGCGAACTTTCCACAAACCATTTCAGACCTGTGCGATCCAAAGTAAAGAAAGATGAGAAATGACCATGATGATGATGTTTAAATGAGGTTGAGGCCACTTGTATTTATATCATTCCAAGGGGGTCCAATTTTCTTTAGGGTTGACCTGATCAAATATGCATATGTGGGCTTTAATTCAAAAATAAACTTTCCCTTATCCAAATTGAGCACTTCAATAGTCAAAATTGGTCCTCTTAAAAAGAAGAATCTCATCCCATGGTTGTAATTTGTCATTGAGCTTCCAAATTAACATGTATGTTGTGGTTCCTTTGTTTTGTATGTGAATTCTTAAAGAATTTACACAATATATGTTACAACCTTGTAGTACTCCTACATACTAATTTGTAATTATGTGAGTACATTTTACTTCTTTCCCTTATGTCCATCATCTTTTTTACCAAATCTAGAAACATTTTATATAATGTATATGGCATTGAAAAATCCAAGTGTTATTACAAATATGTGCAAATTATAGTGCAAAATTTACAAAAGTATTACTTTAAAGTTAATATGTAATTTTTATAGTTATAATATTTGTTTGCAACTCATAGGTGTGACTTTCGTGGCTTCTTCAAACATTATTATTAATCCATTTTTTCTGTCTGTCGAGTTTTCATTGTGGGAATTATTTTCTGGTGTAATGTCAGAGTGACATGTATAAGTGAACAGGGTGTTGTAGCCGTTACAACACCCCCAATTTTTTTCCAATAGATCTAAATTTTTGGCCCCCCTTTGCTTTTCAAGGTTTTATTAGGAATACTTATGTCTTGAATTGGACAAATCCTTAGATGACCTAGCTATCTTTGAGGGTTATGATTTCTCATGTTTTCACAAGGCACATTGATAATGCCTAACATTGCTTTATCTAGGTTTATGTTATTCTGAATGCATTATGTTTTGTAGAGATGATGCTTTTTTTTTTTGGTAGGTAGGAACCCACGGGGGATTTGAACCAGTGACCTATCGCAAGGAGTGCCTTAACAGTGCACCCATTCATCATCAATCCAAAGCCCTATGGGTAGAGGTGTTGCTTCATTCACATGCTCTTTAAGATTTTTACTACCATAACATGCATTTCAATTCACAGACATGAATTTATATTGCATGAGTGAAAATTACGTCCATGCTTAACCTTGGCTCTCGCCTGCTAAGGTGCATATTTAAGCTTGAATTCTCTTGAATATTTTATGCCTATTTCATTCATAGTAGCTGCACTGTCATGTTAGGAGATTTCATTCTACATCAATGCCATTTTAGTCATTAAGTTAGTTCATATGCTTGAATATTGAATTGGTTTTCAACCTTGAATATATTTTTCCAAGTTAGTGCAATTTCTATCACTTTATTCTTGGCTATTGGATATCATTTTGTTTTAAAATGATTTAATGGTGATGGAAGATTTAAGTTCTCATAGGTGTCCCGATTTCGAATAGAGAAGAGAGCTTGGATGTGCATTTTCATTAATTTTGGTTCAAATGTTCAAAATTTTCACATTATGCATTGAACTTGTCCTCAAGCGAAGACATGGTAATCGTTCAATGTTTTTATGTGCATTGAAATTTTCCATTTGATAAGGCACTCAAAGGATATTACATGAAAAAATGTAATGGAACCTTGATGAAACACACTTGTTGTTGAAGGCCATTAGATTAACCTCTTGAAGCATGGAAAGAAGACACCTTTTGGTGAATTTTTGTGGCAATCAAAGAACCCTAATACTTCCCAAGAAAGAAGAGTTATGTATTGAAGAAGATACCCCATAAGGGAGGCCACAAAGGAATTTAAAGACAAAAAAAGTTAGGTTTGAAGATCTATTTAAGTTCATCCTAAAAGAAGGAGAAGCAATACCTTTTGAAGAATTCATGAGTATACCAAAAGTACAAGTCATCTCCAAGGAAGAGACATATCACTCGTGAAAATAAATTTAAATATGTTACAAGTTAAATGTAGGTTTCTCATGTAATTTTCTCCTTTTTGGGCAAAGAATAAAATACATGGCTTATTCAATGGATCTTAGGCCACCAAATAATAGAAAATAATGGGGTTGGGCCATGTATTTCCTTACCAAGTTATGTTATATGCGTGCATAAAAGGACATTGGTCGAGTGGATTAGATTTGCAAGATAATTGAACATGGACATAGTGGAGGCATTTTGCATCAAACATCCTACATGAACGAGACATGGTTTGTAACACATATCTTTTGCCTAGTTGGAATACATATAGGTAGGTGTCAGGGCCTCATGTTGATGAGCACCTGCATTCAGATAAAGGAGACTTGGAGGTGGAATTTTAGATGTGCGACGAGTCGTGTGGTAAAGAAGTGCAACGAGATGTGCAATGGGAGTGTGTGACAGGTGGGCGCACCGGGTAACTCGAGTTGGGTATTTGGGCAGGCGCACGCCCAGGCGAGGTGCCCATGGGCAAGCCATATAGTGCACGAAACCAAAGTATGGATATTAGACGAGCAGGTAGCTAGGCCGACCTAAGTGGCAATGATACACATGCGACGGGGAAACGATATATAATTACAAGTGTTGGGCCGACATGTATACATGTACATGATGACCTTTGGAGCAACCCAAGGGACGCGACTATTGGAGTTGGAGACCCATGACATAATTAACATTGGAGATCGATGAATGCTCCAAAGGAATCATTGAAACTTCACAACATATCTATGACAAACAAAGAAATATCAAAGAACGAAGGGCCAAGGCAATAGGTGGAACTGCAAAGTGAAGGCCAAAGTTTTCCAAAAGATGGAGTTGGGGTTTTTGCGTTTGGGCGAACCGAGAAAAGTGTGAGTCGAGCTTTTGGACTACAGTAGGGCGGTGTTGACAGACCCAATAACTACAGTGAGGTTGGAGTTGTGTAGAGTTGGGCATCGAAGTGATTGGGTGACCCGAGCCCCTACAACAAGCTGCGGGACGGTCAACACGATGCCACACATCGAAAGCCAAGTGCGGGTAGTGACCCAGTTTGTGACAACGCCAATGAAACTGTGGTTCGAGTGAATGAGTGGCATGATAAGGTGCCGAGAGTTGCAACAGTGTGAGAAGGATGCGACAGGGGGTACTGAGGAAGTGGGTAGGCCGAAACAATGAACGATGGACATGACAGTGTCGTGGATAGTTCAACGGTTTAGGCAACATGCACAGTGCCATGACTTCAACAATTTGCAAGGACGGTTTTGTAAAATAAAGGTGTGTAGGTTGAGGCTTGTTGATAACACCGAATTGTATGATTTCCATGTATAATTGAATTACAGAATATATATATATATATTATATATATATATATATATATATTATAATATATATATATATATTAATATATAATTGATATCAGGTAGACTCTAACTTCTGGGAGTTTCCCCTCCCACTTATGATGATGTGTTGATGATTTTTCGCTGTGCATTTATATTGATGTTTATAATTAATTGAAGAGTTTATTTCCACTACGATATAACACTTGAAGTAAATAATTGGCTAAGTGTTTGGTTAGGCGTAGTTCATACATTTGAGTATTGGTGAAAAGAAAAAGTGTAGCGGTGTCGCACTTGCCTATGTGTGGTTGAAAGACTACCACGAGGATAGGGGTGTGGTAGTTGGTATCAGAGCTTGATTCAGGGCGAGTCGAGATGATTGGATTAAAATATACAACTGTGACTTCATAACAGTTGGTATCAAAGCCCACTTTCCGCAGGGCTTTGATTAAAGAAGAAGAAGTTCGACAAGGACATTTTTCAAGGTCAAAGTTGAAGAGATCGGTGTATGGTCTTAAAAACATCACAAGAAAAACATATTGCAGACAACGTAGAAGAACCTCAGGTAATAGGTGAATCTAGCAGGGATGCCAAAACAATTTTTATGGACAAGGTATTGGACTATATGGAGGAATTTTCTTCAGAGGTTGCTTCTTTGAAGGCTGAGAATGTTGAAATTCGAGATGGGTTCACAAAGTTGAAAGAAGCATATGATAACCTCAAGGTATGATATGAGTATACTGAATGGAAGTATGCACAAATATAGAAGTAAGTCAAGAACATTAGGGTTCCAAGAGATCAATTTTTGGATTAAATCTTGAAATTGCAGAAGGCTCTTGATGATGCTCAGAATGAGATAGCTATTTTAAAGAAAACAATTGGGCAGGGACCAATTGGAGGGATTGCTCATGTGAAAGTCAAGGAACCTGATTCTTATGATGGGATGAGGAGTGCCAAAACACGTGGAAATTTATTATGGTATATGGAGAAATAATTGGAGCACTTGGGGATTCTTGATGATGAAGCCAAGGTCAAAGTAGCTGCTTAATTCCTTACTAAGGATGCTAAAATGTGGTGGAGAGGGAAGTTGGATTAGATTTCCAATGGTGATGTTGATGACATCTCTACTTGGGATGATATGAATAAGGATTTGCAGACTCATTTTAGCTTACAAGATGAGATTTGGGATGCAAGGATGAAGATTAAATACATTAAGAAAACAAGGAGTCTACAAGCATATCAACGAGAATTCTCAATTGTGAACTTGGAACCACTTGACATGGTGGAGAAAGACAAGGTATTCAACTTCATTATAGAATTGAAACCTTGGGCATGCAATGAGGCGAAGAGGAAAAATATCAAAACTATAGAAGAATCATTTGCTACAGTTGATAGGCTACTAGAGCATTATGATGAAGGGACCGAAGAGAGAAAGAATAAGTTCAATAAACCGAAGGATAAATCTACAAAGGAGGAGAATTCAAGATCAAATGACAAGTCGAAGACGAAGAAACCTTTGAAATGTTGATTGTGTGGAGAGAACCACACAGTGAATAATTGTCCTTCTCAACTGATGATGGTTGCAACAACATAAATCGATGGAAAGAAGAAGAAAGAGGAACCAATAGTTGGGGTGATGCAGATTTTAGGAGCTATAGTGGCCACAAAGGCTGTCCCTAGGAGGGATCTTAAGAGGAACAAGTTGGAATATGTTAACATGAAGGTTGGGCAAGGCACTTTGCTCACTATGGTGGACAGTGGTGTGACTCGTAAATTCATCAAGGAGGAAGTTGAAAGGAGAGTTGGGTTGAAATTTTCACCAACCCAAGCTCGTCTTAAAGCAGTGAATTGTCCACCAGATAAAGTCATTGACATGGCAGAGAATGTGGATGTGAAAATTGGTGAGTGGTCTTGGAAGATCGACTTCATGATTGGCGGATGGATGTCTATGAGGAAGTATTGGGTATGGAATTTTTGAAGCAATAAGAGGCTATTATGGTTCCACATATGAAGAAGTTGTACATTTACGATGGACGAGATGATGAACCTTCGAGGGAAACAACCGTGGCAGCTATGACAAATGGATGTAAATTGACTGCAATGAATGTAGAGGATATCAAGTAGGATGAAAAAATCTATGGGAGATTTTCTATTGCAAGGAAAAAACTTATGGAGAAGTCACAAGTTATCAGAGCATTGTTTGATAGTATCATGGATTTGACAAGCAGAATAGAGGCAGTGGAAGGAAACAAGGATGCTAGACTAGAGACTTAGGAGGGGAGCCGGGAAGCATACATGTAGAGATTGGAGGAGGAAGACCTAGATAGATGCATTGAGCTGTTAGAGAAGGAGGCTGAAGAGCCATCATATTTCCCATCCCTTACCTCTTCTTGGACTGACATGTGGATGAGGCTCATTATCTTCTGCTCATGGCAGTGGGTCCCCTATATTTTATGAGAAGGCACATGGGGCGAGATGGACACGATTGACAACAAGATGTGAAGATAGTCATGATGATGTGAGGAGAATGCATTCTTGTGGAGGTGATATTAGTTTTGGATTAGCTACCCAACTAATCACCATTGCAGGGGGATCCAACACATGATTTTCTTGCAGAGTTTAACGAGATTGGAGCATGGAGCAGGTCATGGGTGAAGCTATTTGGGTGCCCACATACATGGATATTTCTTAGCAATGGAGGTTGCTGAGATGGTGTTGTTGAGGGAGAAAACATTTTTAGAGTGGTGGAGGATGCCAGGGCCTCAAGTTAATGAGCGCCCGCATTCGGTTAAAGGAGGCTCGAAGGTGGAGTTTTGGATGTGTGACAGGTTGTGTGACGAGTCGTGAAATGAGGAAGTGCGATGAGATGTGTGATGGGAGCATGCAATGGGCAGGCACACTAGGCGACCCGATTTGGGCATTTGGGCGGGCACACATCTGGGCGAGGCGCCCATGGGCGAACGATGGAGTGTGTGGAGCTGAAGTATGGAGATTGGGCGAGCGGGTGGCTAGGCTAACTTGAGTGGCAATGATACACATGCGACGAGACAATGATATATAATTATAAGTGTTGGGTCGACATGTATACATGTGAAGGCTGACATATATATCATGGTTGGGCTGACCTTTAGAGCAACCTAAGGGACACAACTATTGGAGTTGAAGACCCATGACATAGTATATAATGGAGATCAATGAATGCTCCAATGGAATCATCGAACCTTCATAACATATCTACGAAAACCATAGAAATAACAAAGGACAAAGAGCCAAAGAAATAGGAAAAACCGAAGAACGAAGGCTAAAGTTTGCCAAAAGCTAGAGATGGGGAATCTGTGTTTGGGCGAACCAAGACAAGTGCGGGTCGAGTCGTCAGACTGCAGGAGGGCCGAGTTGACGAATTCGGAAACTATTGTTAGCTCAGAGTTGTGTAGAGTTGGGAACTGAAGTGATTGGGTGACCTTAGATGCTACAATGAGTTGTGGGAAGGTCGAAACGATGCGGCACGCTGAAAGGCAGGTGTAGGTAGTGACCTGGTTTGTGACAATGCTAACGAAACTATGGTTCGGGTGAATGGGTGGCGATGAGGTGCCAAGAGTTGCAACAATGTAGGAAAGCTACGACAAGGGGTGTCAAGGGCACGACTAGGACAAATAGTGAATGGTGGGAACGATAGTGCCGTGGATAGTTCAACAGTTTAGGCAGTTTGCATGGTGGCATGCCTTTAATAATTTACAAGCACAATTATGTAAAATAAAGGTATGTAGACCAAGGCTTGTTGGCAACACTGAATTGTATGATTTCCATGTATAGTTAAATTATAGAATATATATATATATAATATATAATATATAGGACAAACTCTATTAATATAGGAAAAACTCTAACTTCTGGGAGTTTCCCCTCCCACTTATGATGATGTGTTGATGATTTTCCACTGTGCATTTATATTGATGTTTAAGATTAATTGAAGAGTTTATTTCCGCTGCGATATAACACTTGAAGTAAATAATTGGCTAAGTCTTTGGTTAGGCATAGCCCGTATATTGGAGTATTGGTGGAAAGAAAAAGTGTAGCGGTGCCGCACCTGCCTATGTGTGGTTGAAAGACTACAATTGGGATATGGGTGTGACATTGAGGATATCATAAGGGTGAGATTATAGAGCTTGTTGTTGTCTTGGAGTTCAATGATTAATTTAAAGTGCTGGAATAAATCCAATCACAACTATGGTGAAGACAGTGATGAAGACTATATTAATACAATGCGATGAAGTCTATAACCATGTGCTGTGATAAGAGATAAAATCCATTGCAAGAGTGTAATGAAATAATAATAATGCATGTAATAAATAATTATGATGCGATGAAGCTTTAGTGTTGGAAAAATGCATTGAAGACTATGTCAAAGCACATGCGATGAAGACTATAAGAATGCATCGAAAGTCTACCATAATGTGATACGATGAAAGACTCTGTCAAAGGATGTGATGAAAGTCTATCATAATGTGTTACAATGGAATACTATGTCAAAGGTTGCGATGAAAAGCTATCAGAATGTGATGCTAGGGAAGAGAAGGTGGATGAAAAAGTCAGATTAGTTCTTCTAAGTAATGTTGTATTTCTTAAAAAATGAGGTCATATTAAAAGAATCATTTCATATGAGTCCATACTTATAAATTAAAACAATAGAAGAATTTGGTGAAGACAATAAAGAAGTAGTTGAAGGCAAGGATACAATTTCAGGAAGCCTGTTGATTTGTACAAGGCCATATTCTTAGATGAGTCTAATAATGAGGAAGAAGGAAATATTGAGAAGCAACTTGATTGTCATGAGAAGAGTGCACAAGGTGTTAATACTACTTTGAGTTGCCTGATTGCTAGTGATTTCCTTGAATCACATAGGAAAGTGTTGGGTTTGAAAGTTCCACGAGATTTAGATTGAACACAGAAGGGAAAACACATTCCATTAACTTCCAAAGAGTCAACAAATATGGGATAAGGTGAGACTGCTATAGGTAATGAGATATCATGCTTGTTAAGGGTTATTCCCAGAAAATTTCAGAGCATAATATGAATCCAAAATCTATGATATATGATTTTGTATCAAGTTTGATTAAGAGTCAAGAGAAAAAATATGATGTATTTGAATCACAATCACTTCTTGTAGTGAGACTCTACACATATACCTAGAGTTATGACTTGTGACTAAGACTATCGAGATAGCCCCCATGTTGCAAATCATAAACTCAATATCTAGTGACTTATCGACTATCCTTTAGGCTTGCGACAATGTGCGATTTGTTCTTACCCTCATCATACTTCGGAAACTTAACCTAGAATTGTCACATGCGATTAGAACTTGTCACATGCGATTAGAACTTGTCACAAACTTCTAATCCAACTCACAAATGCATCTGCGCCTTCTCTATATAATAAAATCACACCCTTCTCATTCGCACTTTTCCTCACCAAATTGCTATCCAACACCCCTCCATCGCATCGCAGGCTGACTTATTACATTGTGATGTGGTGTCTGTTAGGTTCCTATACCAATAGGAGTCATAATTTTTGAATGATTGAGATTAAAACTATAATATGTACATACTTTTGCTTTCTGCAAATGTTTTCCATATTCAAAAAATTAAAAAATGTAAAGAGGGTGTGTCCTAAAGGAAAAATCAAAGGACAAAAAGAATAAAAAGGTAAAAAAAGATGAAAAATGAACCCCAAGGAAAAAGAAAAAGACCATGAAAGTGTGCAAGTCTAAATTCCACTACTATTTACTTTTCTGCATAATAATGATTGTGTGCAACTTGTTATTCATGCCACAATCCATGATAACCAAACAGTTTAATCTTGGTTATTCCATGTTTTGAATTTCATGCTTAGGGATAGAGAATAAAATATGACCAAACTGTTTAATCTTGGTAGATGAGTAGATTAGGTAGAGTAAATAAAAGGAGTTCAACTATTTAATCTAAGCCCTTGGATGTAATAAGGTTAGACTTAGTTAGATTACTATTGTAAAATAAAAGAAAAATGTTTTGATAAGGGTTTGCCAACTTAAGTGCACCCTAATAAAGAGAAGTAAAAATGGTAGGATGATTAGGTGTGTAAGTAGAAGAATGGTCGTAGAATTGTGATGATTGTTAGATAAAAGCATGTTGATCAACTTCATCATCAAAGTTCCAAGTATGGATAATAATTGGGCATGTATCAAATCCACAAAGTCAAATTGATTAACCTCCCTCACTCATTACACTTTTCACTTAACTAATTTCCAAGAAAAGTTTTAAGTACCTAAAATCTTAAGTTAAAAGGGCTTAGAGCATTTCTCTAACTTTTTGAGGGACCAGACCCTCAGCCTAATGACTTATAGACCTTGAGTACAAAAAATCCCCTCATAAAAATTTACCCCTCTTCACTCCCCCTCATTCCCCTCATAAAACCCCTTTTCCTAAGGTTTAAACTCTATTTTCCTAAGGGAAAACAATTACCCCCAAGTAAACCCCTTTTCCTAAGAAAACCCACAAAAATAACACTAAGCCTAAGTTATAATATGTTTATACAAAGCCAATGAATTATAAATGTACATTGTACTTAGCGCTAAATCCATTTACCGCTTTCATTCATATTAAATTTTAATTTTATTTATATATTTCCCAAAAATACCTCGTCCTGTATGTATTTATTAAATCCCTTTAATTTTAATATCCCGTCCCCGAAGTTTGTAATATAAAATTTATAAATAAAACCTCGAGAAATGACGTACATTAATCGATTTGCGATTAATTAAAAAGTCAAACCTTTCACCAATAAAATCACGCCCGATGCATTAACCTTGCCTTAATCCATCATTTAATTAAAACCACCGCGCTTAAACATTAGCCAGATCCCTCCATTACCCTCCGCACAACTCCCAAACCTAATCACCGTGCAATGACCTCCCCTTTGATCGAAGGGTTACTAACCATATCGGGCGGGCCCGACGTTCGAATGTTACCTGCCCAATATGAGTGGTTATAGGCCGAGCCCCCTTGCTACGTGTTGTTTAGTCTATGGAATCGGGCGGCCTCCCCCAAAACCACCCAGCGCTCATAAGTGGTGCGAAATAAACTGCATACCACCGCCCGCTACATGACAAACCATCTACTGTTCACCTCGTGCCAAAATTCAAACAAATCAAACGTTTACTCGCATAAACACAAAAACCCCAGTTTTGCTTGTTTTCGCCTGTTTGTGCAGTAAAACCTTGTGTAACCTTTCTGCATCACCTGAAGCCTATGCTCACCAATTCAAGCATGGTTTACCTCTTGAAATCATTTTGGACTCACTCCATAGACCTATAAAACTCGATAAATCCATTAATGACCCTCCCTGTGAACCCAACATTTTCCTAATAGTTTATTTTATTTTACAAGCGATCAAAAGACCACAACCTTGGATAAATAGTCTTAATACTAATCATAAGACCTGTTTACTTCGAGACTGTTATGAAATATATTCAAACAGAGATGGAAAATAAAACATACAGTTAAAAGACAAGCAGATGAAACATGGAATTAAATGATTTACTGTTGAAATAGACAATAAAAACCTAAAATATACAGTGAAGGTAAAAGGACACAATAAAGAACAATCAAAGTGTATCAGGGTTAAAGAGAATCAGATTGAAGACCAAGTCAATTAAATCAGCTAGCATAAAGATAAATAGTAGGGAAGATAGTTACAGAGCATACAGATTCATGTCAAAGTGAAGACAAATGAAAAAATAAAGAGGTAAAAGTAAACGGTAAAATTAAACAGTAAACGTAAACATGGAGGAAGTAAGGGTTAAACAGATATGAAAACAATTTCACCAACAATAATGAATTTTATCCAAAGTAAAAGTGAAAAATAGTTAAAAGATGAAATCAGAGCAGAAATGGTACATTCTTTAGAAATTTCCTGTTTAAGTCATAGTTTTGCAAAAACTATTGTGACTAATGCACAATGTATTCTGAGATATTGGAGGAGGTTTTTTTTTCCTAAAATAATAATATACAAAAACCTATCTCACTTTTTACACATGTATTACCAAAAGGGAGATAAGTGCATGTCTTCACAGCGTATTTTTCAGACTGTGTAAAGTCTTGTTTTAGACATCTTTTTGCAGAGAATATTGTGAACAACTCGAGCTGAATTTTGGGAAATTGAGAGAGGTTTATCTCAAAAACATTCTTATCTACAATAACCTCTTTCACTTTTTACATATATATCTCGGATTGAGATATAAAAGGGTACCATTGGACCCTATGTTTGCAGAATTGCTGGAGCAGAATGCACAAAGAAAGGATGCAATTAGTGACTGGGATGCCTCATCATCAATGAAGAGTTGCTATCAAATTGGACTAGACATTTCTATAGACCTTTTCCTATCAAGTTAAAGTGCCGTTGTATCAAGGCTGGACTGGCTTGCTGGGTCATGGAATAAAGTTAAAGACATTTCACAGGATTCTTGTGCATAGTGGAAATCAAATAAGTATTATCTCTTCATGTTCATTACTGTTTTCTCTTCATGTTTATAAATATGTACACATTTCTCTATGAAATCTGAATAGTAAACAAGGAATGATATTTCAAAATTATCTTTAATTCCCTCTGTCTTGACTGTTTACTTTCTCACTGTTTTCTGCTAAACTATATTAGTCTGGGAATTCTTAATTTCTCCCTTACTTCCGTAGTTCGCCCCCCTTTGGTCCATAGTAAAGGATTCTTAGTAGCCCTTTGCCACTGATCTCCTTCTGTTCTTCATCTTGATCCTAGTTTAAGGATTCTTCATTGCCCTTTCACCCTGGTTAGGAATACCTCATCCATTTGAACCTACAGATTTTCTTTTTGCGATGCTAGCCTACCTCGGGAACTCCTCCTTTAGTAATTGATCTGATCCAGTTAAGCCACTCTTTGATTGACTCCATATCCCAATGGCTTGAATAAGCTAGCTCTATCCATCTGTTCCAAGAATTCCACCACCCAACTTCAATTTCAAAATCAAAATCCCATGAGCACTAAGAACTAGCCTAAAATCCCATAAAAAACAAAGTTAAATTATAAAGAGAGAGCCCTGTCTGGACTTAGGTTGGTTAGAACCTAAGCCTAAAAGATTGGTTTGTGGTTACCTCAGAAATTTCTTTCTTTAACCTTGAGAAAATTCTGAGTGATAACAATGTCAACAAGGATTCACCTTGTTTATAATGATTGAAAGAAGGAAGGAAGATGAACAATTCCAACAAGGCATCAAACATTCATTGTGTTGTAATTACAAAGTGCTAGAGCGAAGATGAAGCCCCATTGGACATTGTTATTTAAATTCTGATTTTTAGACATTGAAATCATAGCTATGAGAGACTGAATGCAGAGTATTGTATAATTGTGCTTGCTGGAGCTGAGTGTGATAGTGGAAGTCTTGCGATCAAGATACAAATCTCTAATACTGCAAGATATATAAATTTTGTTATTGCATTTTGTTGAAATGAGAATTATTCCATTATGTTTCGAAGCTGGATTTAAAAAGGAAATGTCAATTATTGTTTTAATGAGTCGCACTTTGCACTATGGATGGAAATAAAATCATGTCATAATATTAAATATTCCTAAAACTAAAGCTGTGATTTGGAAACAATACATGCATTGAAGGGCTACCTTTGTGATACTATTTATTGGCATTACTATCTTATCTAGAGCATTTGATGGCATACTGACAAGTTTGAGTTTTCCATGTATCCATGGTTTCATTTCAAATCACAAATTTCAAACCGTCAACCCCATATCCTGTAAAGGATTTGCAATTATCTAGTGATGTTCGTATAAAGGAAGGAAAGTTCACAATTAGAATGATAGTGAGAGTCCAAGGTTGACGTCCTTCCTTACATGTTTCATTGTTATGCAAGGACCTTGTTACATGTGTAAGTCCCAGAGGGATGAAATCAAATTATAATTGATTTTTCATTACTCTGGATCAGAAGAGTTCGGATTTACCACAGTGTTCATCTTTTTATATCGACGTTTCGAGTCTAAAACCAGACTCATCATCAAGATAAATTGTGCGGAGAAAAGAAGGCAGATGTTAGGTATAAATATGCAAATGCCTAGGAAAGTGAACAGGCCGACTTTTAATAATTCAATTTAACCATTTTTTATTTTATTAATTTTGTTTAATTTAATTTTAATTTTATTTAGATTATTCTGATTTTTATTAATACTAGAATTTTCTATGTTGTTAAGATTTTAATTTTTATTTTCAAAATTATATCATGTTAATATATAATTATATATATTAACCAATTATTATTTTTATTTAATTGTTATTATTAATCCTTATTATAATTAATAGATTAATTATTAATGTGAGATTATTATTGCTAATTAATGCTCTTTTAATACTAGTTATTAATTAATACTTTATATTACTGTTCTTATATTACAAATGTATTTATTAATTATTGCAATTTATTTTTAATTTATTGCTTATTATTCATTTTTCATTACTAACCCAAATTCCTGTTATGCTTAAGTTAATTGCTTATAAGTTTTTTATTTCTTTATTCTTTTTATTGGACTTGTTTTATTTAATTGTATTTTCTAAACTATATTAATATTTATAATAATAATATTATTGCTATTATTACTAATTATTGCTTATGAATACCTTTTAAATATTATTCGTACATATTACTAATTTATTGTTTATGTATTGCTAATGTGAAACTATTAAATATTTATTGGTAGATATTATTGCTTATGCATACCTATTAAATGTTATTTTAAAAATTATTACTTATTGTTTATGTATTGCTTATGAATACCTATTAAATATTATGCGCAACATTTTTATTAATTATTGTTATGCATACCTAATAGATATTATTTGAAGATGCTTTACCTAGTATTAATTGAATTTCATTGATATTGTTAGTTAGTATTATTGCTTATATTAAAGTACTAACCTCTGTTTGTTTATTATTGATACCTTTTTAACCTAGGCCACTAAAGAGGAGACGAGCTCATCAGACAAGGGTTACTAGAGGGGCAAGCTATAATGCTAGCTGATCAAGGAACTCTGACCTAGTCACTGAGATCTACGGGGGTTAGCAAGGGGTTCCAGTTTCTACTAATTTCCATTCCTCCATCCCTATTAAAGTTCTTAGGATGTTTAATGATTTCAATAGCTTCTCTGACCTTTCTCTTGAAATGGTGGTCTTCATTGGCAATAACCCTAGCATCTTCAAGGCATATATGGTGGTTGGTCTTACCTACATGCTCGGTTAAGGCTGAGGATCGGACCCTTTCATGGCGGAGGTCTGCGCTATGCTCTTTGAGTTTAATCTTTACAGACCACTTTGACCAAAACTGACTCGAAACTAAAAGGACTGATACAAATCACTTGACAAACTTCAAACCAACTAACCTCCATTTTCAAAATTATAGCCTTCACTGCGGGCCCCAGACTGAAGATGAGAAATTAGTACACATGTACAATAAAACATAAGTAAAACGATATATACAATGATGATGAAATGAGCAGAAAATACTCAGAAGTGGTATCGCTTTAGCAGCCAACCATTGATCGGCCCTCCAGGACACTCATCTCCATTCATTTCTTTGAGAAGAAAAGCGTTTTGGCCACGATACGATGCAATCTTGTAAGGACCCTTCCATAAGTTTTCAAATTTTCCGTGCTTTACTTTGTCTTCATGTCGGGCATCCCACCTCAAAACTACCTCATCTAGCTGAAATGTGTCTACTTTTGCCTTCCTGTCATAAATCTTTTGATGCGCTCTTGCAACTTGAAAGTATGTTGAAATACCTCCTCCTGTGTCTGCTGTAAATGAATCATCTGATTAATCCTTCTCTGCATAGGATCTTCCTCACTACCAGCTTCCTAAAGCAATTTGACTACCAGGACAACAAGCGAAGTAGGAAAAATCGTGTCTGTCCCATACACCAACTCGAAAGGAGACATGCCAATAGACTTTTTTCTGACTCACCCTATCAGCCCATAGTGCATTCACTAATTTCTTGTGCCAGCCATTTTTATTAATTTCCAACAATTTCTTAATAATATTAACCAAAGATTTATTAGATGACTCTCCCAATCCATTTCCCTGAGGATGGTATGCGGTTGAATGTCCCAAGCTAATAATTTACTTATAGCAAAACTCGACCATTTTTTTTGACTTGAATGCTACTGCATTATCTGTGATTAACTTACTTGGACACCCAAAACGTGACAAAATATTGGTTTCAAGAAAAGAGATAATTACCGCATCCATGGCTTGTCGAGTAGGAATCACTTCAATCCATTTCGTGAAGTAGTCTGTGGCTATCAATATCCATCTATGTTTTCATGACGATGCCAGATGGATTTCCTTGATGAAATCCAATCCCCACTGCTGAAAAGGTGCACTAATTTCAATTGGTTTGAGAGGCAAAGGCTGTAGTTTCTGTTTCCCTTCGAAAATTTGGCATTCGTGACAATTCTTAACAGCCTTATATACATCTGAAAACAACGAAGGTCAATAATAACCTGCCCTTAGCATCTTATTCACTATGGTTTTCCAAAATATATGGCCTCCACAGTCTCCTCTATGAAAGTCTTCCACAACTCTTTTGGCTTCCTCCTCTACCAAACAATTCAATAACATTCCACCAGGGTCTTTTCAAAACAATGCAGAATCTAGTATGCATAATTTTGCAGCTTTCAATTTCAATGTTATACTCTTATTTCTAATCATTTCGGGAGGTGAAGACAAATTATGAAGTACATATAAAATGTCAGCATACGAAGGGGAAGAAAGAAACATGTCAGATACCTGAACTAATGAACTCTCCTCATCTTCATCGGACATGGCAGCAATCAAATTTATATCTAGAACCTGCAAATTCGTTTCATCCATTAACTTAGCAAGTCCTTTTCCTTGAATTAGTTTGGTTGGTTTAATCTCCAAATCATACTCTAACAACGCAGCAATCCACTTACCCTTCCTTCCTTCTGCGCAATGATTCCTGACTTATACAATCTGTTTACCTCTTTTTCAATCGATGGTAGCAGCTTTGGATTGATTCTCCTCAACTTTTGACGAAAAGGTTTCTGATTTGATTTGATGGGAATAGTATGCTAAATGATATTAGTTTCATATGTTTTTAAATCTGAGTAATCCCACGAAAAAACATCAGAAAATAAAGACAACAATTTCACATACTCTGCCTTTACCTTTGGTGGTAATGACTTTGATAATTTTACCATCTTGGGATTCTCAGTTGTCCCAATATTTACCTCTTCAACACCCTTTTCAGTTGGCCTCAATGTTGGTTTACGGGCTACATCATCTTGGTCGAAGAGTTCCTCCAAAGGGATCAATCCCTTAAGAATGATGTTATCTTTAGGTTGCAGTACTTCCATTTGATTTATTTTTATATCATCACTACCATCATCATGTTCTATATCTATGGAGGTGTCTTTGAACATACCCTTATTCTGCAGAAAATGATTAATCTCCTCGTCATCCTGAAAGACTTGCCAACATCGTTGATTGTCTGGAATGGTGGGACGGTGTTTCACATGAATCTCGAACTTGTTGCTGGAATTCATCAGAATTTTTAAGTTTCTTGCTGCCTTAGCAAGTCCATCAGCAACAACATTTTGTATGCAAGGCACACATGTCAAGGTATGATTAGAAAATAACTTTAGAATATCTAAGACTGCATTTCGGTAAGCTCTCATGCGAGGATGCTTGGCCTGAAACTCACCCTTAACCTGCTTTATCACCAACTCTGAATCACCATAGACTGCAATCATTTTTGCTTTCAGCTTTCTAAGAATCTTAAGGCCAGAAATTAGAGCTTCATATTCTGCTTCATTATTAGAACAGTCAAATGCTAGCTTGTAGGAACACACTCTCACTTTGCTTGGAACCTTATCCGTAGCGGAAAATGGACTGTGAATCCAAATGCCAATTCCAACACCATCACTACCTACTGCGCCATCAAAATCCATGGTCCAAAGACCATCTTCATCGTCCTCTAAATGTTGAAATTGCACCAGCTCCGTTTTTCCTGTTTGCTGCCCATTGTCTTTAGTTGATTGCTCCACAGTAGTTCGCTTTTCTCTCCTTTCTTTTTGCAAAATTTCCCTAAAATTCTCCGTGATTTCTGGTATATCTTCCGCCTGAACTAATTGACTATCTATGTCATTAAAACTATCAGCAAGCAACACAAATGACTCTAAATCGGTATGTACATAATTTACAGGATGATTGATTGGCTTCTCTTTGCTAGTAATCATGTATTTCATCTTCTGCCCTCGATATAACTTTCTCATTTGACCAAAGACTGGAATTGTTGCATAAGAGAAATCTAACTGTAGTGTACCTTTCAATTCCCCCCCCCCAAGATCTTGAAAGGAGCATCCCAAATCGCGGAGGAATGTCCGCCACAACCACATCCATCAAGACATTCTTTGCTGGAATTTGGTCTAAGCTAACAACCAAATATTTGATGAGCCCGATACACCTCACATGACTGGAATCAAATGAATACAAATCATGATATTTCCTTGTAATGTCTAGTCCCAACTTTTCCATGATCGCCTTTGGCATCAAATTGTGCAAAGCACCCGAATCGAACATAGCATTGTGCAATACATATTCATGCAATCTCAAACTGATATAAAAGAGAGGAACCTCACTGTCAGGGGACTCACCATCTAATGCAGGCCCAAATATCAATTCTGGATGATCATCTTCAACATTTACCGTGTCAAAGATTGGATAAAAATTCATAATTTTGGAGACTTGACCATGGTAGCTGCTGTTCTTCATGATTTCTGTCAAAGGAATGGATATTTTTAATTTGGAAATTTCATTTTCCAAACTAAATGCTGAAACTTTTTCGACTTCTTTGACCGAAACTTCCTTCTTATCCTTGATTATGCTTGTCTGATTTGCCTTTTTTGCTGATGATATTTTACTAGCTGTGGGATCAATTGTCTCTTTTCCTTTCTTCTATGGTATGGGTGAATCCGTCTTCGGTGCTGTAGCTTCTTTTCTTTTCTGAATTGGATTTATGGGCACATATTGGTTTCTCAATGAGTACTACTTCTATTGAGTGGACAAGGCATTCAAATATCCTCTTTGGTAATCATCTAAATCTGCATCATTTGCTAAGATGAAATCTTCATCTTTCTGGGCAACTGAACTTTCTCCATACTCTTCATCCTCAGTGATGTAAATGGGCAGATTGTCGGGAGTAAAGAAGTGATTTTGGTTCCCTACTACATCAGCATCATCATCTGAATCTTGACTCAGAAAATTCTACAAAAGAGGAGTCTTAATCTGCTGTTGGGCTGCCGGCTCTTGTGCTCTTTGTTCCCGCTGCTTAATTCTGAACTGTGGCTGCTGCTGGCCATGTTAATTTGGATTACGAATCTGTGTTTCTGATTTATCAACGTTCATTCTTTTGAACATTTTTTCCATCTCACGAAGCCAAGGCGGTTCTAATGTAGACTCTTCCTTTATAGTCACTCTTTTCTCTGCTTTCAACCGTGCTCTCTTATCATTCAGATTCGCCTCAACACTAACAACAATCTTTTGCATATCTTCTAAAGTAGGCAGATCTCTGTCTCGTAGTGAATAAGCCATCTCCGGATCAAAACCATCCGAGAATTAAAGAAGTGCTGACTTTTTATACAGTCTTAAGTCATTTGGAATTGCATTATACACTGCATTAAATCTGATAATATAATCCTGAACAGACTCACCAGGATTACACTTGATTCGGCTATACTCTGAAGTGATTTGCAACGGATCTTTCTTCATTTCCCACCGATCTAGAAATAAAGTCTAAAGTTCCTGTAGTGTGTTGATACTCCTTTCCTGTAAAGCTCTGAACCATTTTCGAACCTCTCCTCTGAAAGTCTGGGCAAACATTCTCATTGAGACATTTTCTGCATCAATTTCATGCAGGTCCAAAAACTCTGTCATTTTGAAAATGTGCTGCTGAGCAGATATACTCTGTGGTGTGCCATCGAATATAGGGATCTTGTTATATACCTAGGGGGTAATATGGGGTACCGAGGGAGGTACCCAAGGTAATAACGTAATAATGGGATGGGCCATAGTAATAAATAAGGTGGTTAACCCATGTCATGTAAGGGACCACAAGTAGTTAATAATAATGTAAGGGGCCCATGGTATTAGTTGATGGTATGAGGAAATCATGGTAATGATGCATGGTATTGTATGTATGAGGCCTATATAGAGGCTAGAGACTCCACATGGAGAGATATGAAGAGAATTATTCTTGTATGAACAAGCATATGGCTTGTGGAGTGTTCTCCTTCCTTAAGGAGTGAATGTATGGTGTTGCCCTACCTTAAGAGTTTGATATCAATAAAGAATAATTTCATATTCTTTCTTAGTTTATTTGCATTATATTATTATTTCCGGGTTAGATCTACAACAAGTGGTATCATAGCCACTTCTGGGCAAAAAAGTGGAGATTTTTTTTTTTTTTTTTTTTTTTGCAGGATTTCAGGGGCGACGAGTTTTCAGATCAGATATATATGTTTTGGTGCAATATCTACAAAATATAATTGTATATCTGGATTCTATGTGAAAAAATACCCGATTTCAAAAAAAAAATCGGTCAAATCGGAGTCCGGATGAAGGAGATATCGCAGATTTAAAAATCAGTGGGGTTCCAGATAATTTTTCAGGGCAGCGAGTTTTCGGCGCAGATCTAGACGTCCTGGTGCAAGATATGCAAAATCTAATTGTAGATCTAGATTCTATTTGAAACAATAGCCAATTTCAAAAAACAAATCGGTTGAATCGGAGTCCGGATGAGGGAGATATCGCTGATTTAAAATCAGCGCTTTTTGCAGAAATTTCGGTGACAACGGGAGAGTTGTAGCGTAGATCTGAAATTCCAGTGTCTGAATCAGGGTTTCTATCACATGGGAAGATGAAGAATGGTTGTTCCATTTCCAAAAATAGATTATAATAGAGATTCTGAGAAATATTGACGAAACTGTGACATTTTCAAATTTTCGCCAAAGTAAGTGAATTTTTTTCTAAACCATTCATGGACTCTAGCAAGGCATTTTTTACAGGGAATGATAATGGTATGACTATTTAAGAACTCATAAAGGGAAAAAAGCGTATATTTGGAACACGTTGGAGGGATACATTGTGGTTTAATTTAGAAGATGAGGCTACAAAATGGTGGAATTCACTGGAGCACAAGCAATTGACCAAACTTTCAGATGTAGAATTTGAACTATTCCTTTTAGACAAATGGTCTCGGGCTACGAAAAAGGAGAATGAAACACATAAGGGGCTATTTCCTACTGGTATATCCTTATTACAGGTTCATGGATTGATTCAGAAAGAGAAGATCATTGTTTTTATAAATCCTAGTTGCAAGCATAACTTTATCAGTGTTAATTTGGCAAAAAAATTGCAAGTCCCAGCAAAACAAATTGAACATACACAGGTTGATAATAAGGATGTTCAAGTGTACAAAGATTTGAATATTTCTATGGATAAATATGTGTTGCATGGTGATTTTTATGCTTCAGAGATGGATAGTATGGATGTTGTTTTAGGATATCCTTGGATGGAATCCATGGGTACTATCAATATTAATGTACAAAAGAAATTCCTGAAGCTCTGGTATAAAAAGAAGAAAATTACATTACAAGATATTTCCATTAATAAACCGGTAGAGTCCAAGGAGGCTGAAGCCGAATATGTTCCAGCGTCTGACATATCAGATGATGAGCAGTTGATGGTTGACAATCAGACACAAATAGAAGCTGAAGCAGAAAAGGTTACAGTTGTTGATACATCAGAGGAGGACTCAGTGGTTGAATTCATATTGAAAAAAAGACACCACAACAGGCAGCACAGTAGGGTGAAGTCAAGAAAAAGCCATCGTGGGTTAAAACTTCAACATATCATCACCCACATCACCCTGCAAGACAACCATCAAGATGGAAACCAAGTAGTCACATGATAGATACAGAGGAGAGACGATCCACCTACTACACATCAACACAGAAGAGCTGCCACGGTCAACTTCCATCTCAAGCGAGCGAGGCACGAGCGAGATCGAGGGTTCACCTTTCTCTTGGATGGCTAGATGCACGTGCATGGTATCAGTGGACTACTCTTTTGAGTAGATCTTATTATTTGTGTTCTTACCATGTTTCGGGGACGAAACATGCTAAGGGGGGTGGAATGTTATATAACTAGGGGGGGTAATATGGGGTACCGAGGGAGGTACCCAAGGTAATAATGTAATAATGGGATGGGCCATAGTAATAAATAAGGTGGTTAACCCATGTCATGTAAGGGACCACAAGTAGTTAATAATAATGTAAGGGGCCCATGGTATTAGTTGATGGTATGAGGAAACCATGGTAATGGTGCATGGTATTGTATGTATGAGGCCTATATAGAGGCTAGAGACTCCACATCGAGGGATATGAAGAGAAGTATTCTTGTATGAATAAGCATATGGCTTGTGGAGTGTTCTCCTTCCTTAAGGAGTGAATGTATGGTGTTACCCTACCTTAAGGGTTTGATATCAATAAAGAATCATTTCATATTATTTCTTGGTTTATTTGCATTATATTATATTTCCGAGTTAGATATACAACATATCTTGCTTTGATAATCAGTGGGCATAAGATCCAAATTGGCTGGCAAAGCAAGGGGTGAAAATCTGGCATCCATGGTTCTTGGTGGATTTGTAGTCGGCCTTGGAGATGTTGGGGGAGTATGCGAAGCTGAAGTGTGAGGTGTATGAGGAAGTGAGTGCAGAGGAGATGCAGTTTTAGGCATGGAAACAGTGGATGAAGGCGAATTTACTGCAAACTTTTGATAAAAAATAATAGGTTGCACAAGGATGGTGGGAATGAAAGGTGGTTCAGTAGGAATTCTAGAGGTGGACGCCGTAATGGATGATCCAATGGTAGCAGATGTCGTTTCTAGGAAATCAATGATATTCGTAACCTCAATTGTAGTTTGGAGCTGTCTTAAAATGAAACTCTCAATAGACTTATTAGACCTTTCGATTTGAAGAGCGGTAGCGAAATCAGGATTTGGAACTATATAATCAAGAGCATTTTCAGACTTGGTTTTGAGCAATGACAGTTCAAACTTCTCATCAAAAGAAATTTCTTCAAGATATTCAAAACTTGCAGGGCATGAATGAGATTTAATCACGGGAATCACAGAGCTTTCTTGACGGAGGAGTCTTGGAATCAAATTCGGATTTTCGTAGACAGGAGGCAGATTCGAATCTGGATTAGCTCTGGTATGTATTTTTGAAGCCATTGTGTTTTGTCAAAAGATCAAAGGAATATAAGTAATTTAGACTATCGACTTCTAGAATCAATCATCCAAAGGTCTAGAACGAATAAATATACTGGGGTGATTTTGCAAATCAAGTGTTGCATTCACATGCTAACCGGAGATCGACTGAAGTAACGTTTATCTACTCACGCTTATGCATGGAAAAAGCATTTCGAAAGCTACCTGGTGTGACTTGAGACTTTGTCTAAGACTCATGAAACAAACACATCAACAAGCAAACCATTGAGATTTTCCTTCCCCAGTATGGTCGCCACTATGTTAGCGCTCAAATCTACCTTAGGCTGAAATAAGGTAAAACTCAAGGCTACATCAAACCACGCTCAGTCTCGTAGCTAGCCCTATGAGGACAGGAGAGGGCTCTCTCCAGGTCAATCTCGGCAAAAGGTAATCGTTGAGGCTCGAGATGACTAAATAGGTAATTAATTTTAGGCTAGGTATGAAGTACAAGGAGTTTGAAATTGATTTTTTGGGGTTTTTGTTGAATCTAAGGGAAAGGCAATTTTGGGTGCGGGGATGAGACACAGTTTTTGCAGAGGTCTACTTGGGGCAAGGTAGGCGATTGTCTTGATGCTTTCAAAGAGAATGAATGGCTAGATCTGACTGGTGATAAGTTAAGGAGAGCAAGAAGCTTTCAAGGATTCTCCATAAACAGATGAAAACATGGAAAATCAAACAAACTTAAAGGTAGAGCATATCAAATTATGGATTCTACCTTAACACTTCATTTGTTCAATTGCAGAAGATGAGAGAAGGAAAATGATACACATAACAACTTAAAGATACTAAAAGAAGCACACCATCAACACATAAAGCCACATGGATCCCAAACAGTGCTGCAAAACCCTGGTCTTTCCTTTGCCAAAAATGCAAAAGTGAATGTACAATAGAATGTCCTGGTTTTCCCAAGAGTCCAACCCAGAAAATGACTTAGAAAATACATAATATAGGCAAGCCAACCCATTCCCTTGCCTCTAGGGTTCAAGCTCATCATCCTAGGAGCTGTTTCAACCAATTCTAATCATGGAACTGAAATCTAGGCATCCAAAACAACTTGCCTCTAAAAGAAGGGAAACTGATCCATACATTAAATTTTTACTACTTTTTCAAATGGATCATGTAGAACAAGTAAATAAGTGCCAAACTTACATCATATACATCAAATTACATCAATCTGGGTCAAAAATCAGATCAAGAGGTGAAACTTGTCATAACTGTCCGAAATTCTGAGCTGGAAAGAGAAAATTTGACCAAAAATCCCTATGCGCCGCACGCCTGAGCTCTATCTGTTGTGCACCTTTCAGCCTACTTTTGGGGCACTTTCTGACATCCAAATCAGGCTCACAATAGCTGGTTGGAAAGCCTTGGATGTCTACTATCCAGCCCAAGTGGAATTTCTCAATTTGGAGCTCATTTGCCCCGTCCAAATGTCATTCTCCCAGAAGTACTTCCTGCTGGTGCAAAAGGTGGCAGAAAGGTGATTTTCATGGTGTTTTTGGCCATTTTGATCATCCAGAACTTGATGAAATGCCTTGGCCGTACTAGAGCATGCATAACTTACCATGAAAAATCCAAAACTATAAATTTTTCCTCCAGCAAGTGTCCCAATCATAAGCGCGCGCATCGACGCACTACGCGTTGAGCTAAAAAACCTATTTTGCAAGCCAAAAATTTCAAAATGACAAAAATTTCTCAAAAATTGCTCAAATTCAGAGCGAAGACCCTCCATTATGTATTATGTCGAGCCAATGAAGCCTTGGCCAAAATTTAGAGTGGATCAGGCTTTTTTCGCCGATTTAGTTCTCTGCTCAACCGCCTCTTTAGAATCTTCATTTTTGCTTTGCAAACATGCATACGAGCCCAATAATGAGTTTTCATATGACGAAGCATGTCTTTCTCTCTATTTTCCTTTGCCAACAATTTCTCCAGATGAGTGTTAACACGGATGAGCATAGACTCTCGATCAATCGGTGTCATATCACCGAGTCTCTTTCGGGCCAATTCTCGATCCTCACGGATTTGCCGCAGCTCATAAAGTGTATGTTCATCCTCTAGTTGTTTGTTATGCTGCTCTAGGTAGTTTCTCACCCACTTAGTCATCTGCAATTTCTTTCTCAGCAAGTCATTCTCAGCCTTTTGCTCCCGGATGATCTCCTTTAGCTCCGAGTTAGGAGAGCTCGCATCAACATCAATGATAGTGAAATCCGTATCCCGGCCTCCTGAAGGACCCTCATCATGCATAGGCTTCTTGCCCCTGTCCTAGATCTGTACCTGTGCTGAAGAAGAAGGCGAGACCCCTTCCACATCATGTGGAGATAATACTCGCGTTGCTGATGGATTCAACTAGACCCCTTCCACCCCGGGTGGAGATAGTACTCGTCGTGTAGATGCAAATAAGGCCCTGTGGCCTCGCTGGTATGTCACATACGATGGAGCACTTATATGCTCGGTCTCAAGAATGTCTCGCTGGTGTGAAGGCTCTCCCTCATCATGAACTATCTCGGGAAGCGGCTGAGGTGCTGTGAAGAAGTCACGGGAGATGAAGTCCTCCCAAGTAATGCCCTGCTGTGTCAACTAATGTATCACTATGATCTTGATCAGCGCGTAATGATATATACTTCTATGCTGCTGTGTTGGGGTCTTCCTTTGTACTAAAGTCACCATCCTCTCTATGTTGCGACACATGAAGTACGGAATGTTCATCATACGTACCCTCGTGAAATGCATCAACAAACAGACATGGTACGCATAGAGACGCGAGAATCTGCCCTTGCAACTGAAATACCGAATGATGAGTTTCATCAATGGTGCAAACTCATCCCTTAGGAATCTGAAAGGAAAAATTTTGCTCAGGTGTCTCATATACCCAGGTTTGATGTATGGCTCATAGTAGAATTTGTCTAATTGCTTGCATTTGTTCTATTCCTCTCCTACATTTGGTATCTCAGTGGCCTGAGCAACAGTCTCTGGTGACAAAGTGAAATTTACTCCGGCGAGGTTTACATGGCCATCATGTAAATGTAGAACAAATAAACGAACTAGTTCACGATGATGCTGGGTTTGTGAGATCATCTCATAGTATTGGAAACATGATCAACGCTAAAAACAATCCATTGCAAGTGGGCAAGCTTGCAATTGAGCGAAAGAAGTAGGTTCCTCCCTGACATGCTGACCACCTTCGCCACTTTTGTGAAACCTCCGTGGCACATTAACCTTAGTTGTAGAATCACTGTCATACTCCTGCTCATAAACTGAATCCATCTCTGACATGACTTTGAAAACAAAATGTCTGCAATATGTATGCTGATATATAAACTTCTCTAACAATGTTGTGACCAAGGGGAAAAACAAATTCACAAGGGAATATTAGGAAAGGGAAAACATTAGGGAATTAGGGACTTTGGAAATAAAATGTAATTAGGGAAGGGAGGGGAAATTTAAACATGGTTTTGGGATATTAAATAGGATTAAGGCATTTTTTTATAGAGGTGGGGGATTAGGATTTCAGGGATTGTAGTGTAGGATTAATGAGGGAATTAATGGGGAAGTATGATGGGTGAATTTGGGAATGAGGAACAAAGGGAAATGGGGAAAATACAACCTTGGTAACACACTGTTTTCAAACCCTACAACACTTTTTTATATTGACAAAAGGAGGGCTTTCAAAATTGGATCTCCATGGCAATCATTCACGAACCCATCACATTCACCATTAAAAGCAAAGCAAAGGCAATAGAGGCGAGCCTACCTGACAAGTTTATGTGAAGAGGAGGCGATTTGATGAGTTTTCGAACTAGTTTCGGGCTCCAAACTGTAAGCGCCGCGCGCCTTACCCAGTGCACTGCACGCTCCCTATGCGTCGCGCGCTTGTAAATTAACACTGGCGATTTGAGCTCAGTGCACCGCGTGCACCCAATGCATCACGCGCCTTACCCAGTGCGTCGCACGCCTGAAAGTTGAACCGATCTCCACTCAAATGCACAAATTCACCTTGGAATGATTTTCTCCACCCTTGGCATGTACAATGATTTGAAAATTCATTGAAATATCTTTATAAAGACTACAATTTGATTTTTGCTTGGTCCATAACCCACTTTGTAATGTTTTGTCTTTGACACTTTTTCAGGATTAATAGACTTCTGACTTTTGGTTCCTCCTTAAATTTGGTAAAATAATGATTCTTGACAATTTTTGCAGGGACTGTGATATATTGGCAAAGGAAACAAAGCGTGCCTGGACTCAAGAACTAAATTTGAAAATTTATTACAAAAAGAATGTCGATTTATCTTCAAAACAAAGTTTTGAAGAGAAGTCCTAATATCCTATAATGATAAAAATCTTTGAGATAAAACCTATCGAGGGCCTCCCTCTGGCTTGCTGGCTTTATTAGACTTTGCAAAACCAAATTAACTTAACCCTAGACCTAATGATTGAGAACACTTATCATGACCTAGAAATTGAAACAAGGCTGTAAATGACCTTTCAAGACTTGATTTTTATGAATAGACCTGAGCCAGCAATGCCAAGCACGAGGGGAATGAGTGACACAAACCATTTTGTCAGATTTATGGCATGCCTAACAAAATGCAACTGATCGAAACTGATGGGACACTTAAACATGAAATGCAAAAAAGAGTTTTGATCTCTGGCAGAGGGATAACTAGACCGACTCTAACACAACCTTAGAGCTCTTTTCTTGGTATGATCAAGGTTTGAAGGAGCATATCCATTATTTAAATAAAAGATGATATCAGTGTATAATGACTCAACATCATTTAGGCTTACCTCGTACATTTGTATCTCTGCAGATGGTGTTTCAGAAATAAGCGATGCTGCAGCCAACATTTTGAAAAAGCCTTGACCATTTACAATACTTGCTGGTCTGATTTCTACATCATATTCCTGTAAGACAGTAACCCAATTGGCTCTTTTCTCACCCACATCTTTTTGTACTAAAAGATTTCTTACCGTCAAAAACGATACTATGATTTTTGTATGGGTTTTGAGTAGAAAGGGTCTAAAATATTTGATTGATTTGAAAACAACATAAGCTTGTTTCTCTACATATGAATAATTTAACTCACCCCCTGTAAATTTGAACTGCAAAGCAATTGAAGATTCTACCTTGTCTTGATTTGCTTGAGTGAGTATCGTAGCATATGATTTATAAGAGGCAAATGTATATAAAATAAAAGGATCGGAAAAATTTGGAGTTGCTAAAGATTGAGTGTTAACAATTGCTTGTTTGATTAGATTGAATGCCTCATATTCGTCTTGGCCGCACTTAAAGTTTGAGTTCTTTTTAATCATTGCTTGTAAAGGAGACATGATTCTTAAAAAATCTGGAACAAATCTCTTTACAAAATTAATCTGGCCATGGAAAGATTGCATAGCTTTCTTGTTGTGAGGTAGGGGTATTTCAGAAATCTCCTTGATTCTGTCAGGATCAATATGAATTCCAGATTTTGACACTATGAATCCAAGAAGTTTTCCTTCACTCAATGCAAAAAAGGATTTTTTTAGGTTAAGTGAAATTCCATACCTTTGACAACGTTGGAAGATTTGTTTTAAATCTCTAAGATAATTGCTTCGTTTCTTGGAATATACAGTTATATCATCCAAATAGATTACCACTGATTTGTTAACTAATCCCTTGAATGCAATGTCCATGGCCCTCTGAAATGTGGCACTAGTGTTGATCAGACCAAAGGGCATATTTTGATATGCGTAGGTTCCCCATTTGGTTCTGAATGTGGTTTTTAATTGATCATCGGGATGGACCAACACTTGGTTGTAGCCTGAGAAACCATCCAAGAAGGACATTAATTCTGATCCCACGACTGCCTGCAGCATTTGCTCCATGGGAGGCAAAGGAAAATTATCTTCTTGGTAGGCTTTGTTAAGATTCCGAAAGTTAATGTCTCCATTTTTCTTCCTAATGGGAACCATATTGGAAACCCATTTGGAATGTCGAACAGGAAAAATTATTTTGGCTTTCAATAACTTATTGAGTTCAGATTTGATCTGGTTTTCTAGATTGGGATGGATCTTTCTCAACTTTTTCTAGACAGGTTTTTCATCGTTTATCATTGGGATAGTATGTTGGATGATAGAAGTGTCATAAGTTTTGAGTTCATCGTAGTTCCAAACAAAGACACTTTTGTATTGTTATAAGAGACGAATATACGCTAATTTTTCTTCAGGAGCTAGGCCAAGGCCTAGGTTGATATTCTGTGGTTTGGTATCAATTCCTAGATTTACTAATTCATAGTTCAAAGTTGAAGTTCGCAGTTTTGAACTGGTAGATCTTTTGAATCGATCTTTCAAATCATAAAGGTTTTCTACCTTGACTACTGACTTTGGTATAGCATTGTTAGTGCTATCTTATTGCAATTGTCTGTCATGTTGGTCCTCATTAATTATTTGATTGGTGTAGGATCCTTCAGATGTGAGGAAACTCATGATATCAGGATCGTCATTGAAAATCCTCCAATTGGTAATGCTATCAGGAATAGATGGTCTAAAGATTAATTCAATTGAAAATCTATCAGGGCTAAAGCCTTTTGAAGGAATGAGGTTGGAAGCTACGTTAGCTAAGAGGTCTGCACTAGCATTCTGGAGTCTAGGAATTGATGAAATATTAAATGCTATAAAGTGTTCTGTCAGATCTTGAACTAAAGATTTGTAATGTTTTAAACGACCTGATAAACAATGCATAGTATTGTGTACCTGTCTGATTACAATTTCAGAATCTCCAAAAACTTGAAGATATTTGATGTCTAATCTGATTGCTTTGTATAATCCTTGGAGTAAAGCCTCGTATTCTGCGGTATTATTGGTGCAATCGAATTCGAGTCTACAAGTTAGCATAGTTTTATTTCCCTTTGGACTTTAACACGCATCCTGCTCCTACTCCTTCGTTAGAATTAGAACCATCAAAAAATAACTTCCAAAATAAAGATTTATTTACAGGACTATCTATAAAATTAATACATTTAGAACTATCTATTTGAGAGAAATTTTGTACTTGAGATAAAATAGAATGTTCTAAGTAAGGTGAAGTATGAGCATTAAAATTTCTTAGGAAAGAATCCACTGAGCAGTTGCCAATGATGTTATTGTTGTATGCTACTGATTCATTCTCTCCTTCCAGTTCTGTTACTATATATTTCTGATGTCTTTCTTGCTCAACTTTTATTCGATTTGGTTTACCATTGTAAGGGAGCCACATGTGCGACCAGTCAGTTACAAAGTATCCATGAATTTTTTTTACCAATCTCTGCTAAGAATTAAGCCATAAAATTCTGGAATATCAGTAACTAAAATGTCGATAACTTGACATACCTTTGGGTTAGATGATAGCCTTATGGTAACTTGATTTAATTCGCCGATCACTTCAACTTGCGATCAATCTAGCTGAACTATGCGCACAACAAATTTTTGTAGTTGAACGTTCAACTTTGCACATATTGATTTTGGTAAAATATTCGATGAAGCTCCAGAATCCACTAAGCAATTATGCAAATTTTTATTGAAAATTTCATAAGTAAGAAGAAATGGGGGAGTATGAGATCTGGACCTTCCTCCAATTAAAGTGATATCATTTGGATCAACTTTATTAATCACATTAGTTGGAGGTCTCCCCATGTCATGGGAAGCTTGAGAGATTACAATGGCGGGCAAAGGTGCAACTGGTACAGCATGTAATTCTTTCAAAAGTACCTTTTGCTGGTGTTTTAACTTGCTCAATTCATAAAAAGTGATGTTAGCCCTAGTCATTTTCATGTCTTCTATGATCTTATACTCCATTTCATCTGAAACGATTAGCATTTTAGATGGAATTGATGAATCTGTTTGGACTGGGCTGGTTTGAGTCACTTTTGGTGTCGTTTTCTTGGCTGTGATTTTATCCTTAGTCATCGAGCTTGCACTCTTTGGCTTAGGGGTAGGTTGAGGAGGATCAAGTTTATTTCTACTTCGAGTACTAACCAGGGATGCCTCTTGATCCTCTTCATCTGGGAGGATGAAGTCCCACATACCTTGTACCTCTACAACTTCTTCTTCATCAGTATGTTCTTCAGTAGAAATCTCCTCTTCTTCTTCTTCTGATTTGGTACTTGTGATAGCAATTGGGGGCTTTGAATCGGTTGAAGGGTTTCTTCTATAAGGATTGTACGGCTTTTTAGAAGAAGTTTCTGCCACTTGTTTCTTAATGTCAACCATCTCGTTAGACATGGTTTTCAAAACTTTTTGTAATCCTTCTAAATCGAACAAATCTTTCGATTGGTTTTTCTTGGGATCTTCCTTGAAAGCAACCTTCTTAGATTTTCATTCTTCTATTGTGTTTTTCTTTTCTAGGGCTATAATACGTTTCTCTACTGCTATTGCTTCCTTCATATTGTCTGCTAAAGTTGTTTTGTTAGCCCTATCAACAAAGATTGCTATGTTTGATGGTAAAGCAGAGATGTACCATTCACTTCGCACTTCTTCGCTAGGCTTGGAAGCAGTGGGAATTTTATTTAACAGTTTAATGAAATGTGAATTAAAATCTTTGATAGGTTCCTTTGACTCAGCCCTATGGTTAGACATGTCGTTGATCAGTGTCGCCGTAGACCTATCGTCACCAAACTTAGTGAGGAATTATTCTTGGAAGATATCCCAACTAGTGATATATCCAGATGGTAATGAGAAATACCATGATCTGGCTGCTCCTTGCAGAGTATAAGGAAAAAGTCAAATGACAGTGTCTTCGTTGGTCACTCCATTCAGATTTATGGATAACATAAAGTTATTTATATGTTCTTCCGCTAGCATGCCTGCTTTAGGATTAAACTTAGACAACCATTTTCAGGATGGGCTAGTATCTAACTCAAGGACGCAGGCATTAAGACTACCCATGAGTTATTCCATGGAGATTTGGCCATCGCTGAACTACTAATAGAGGAAAGTGCAGAAGATGATCCCTGCAGTTGGGAAGGTGAGGATATTACGACACCAAATGTTTGAGAAGGAGATTTGGAAGTACCAATGGACTGATGGACAATGATCTGAAGTGGAGGAGTGGATAGTTGACTTCGCGCGAAGAATTTGAGATGGATGATGATGATGAAAGAGTCTCACTATCAGACCCTTTAGGTGATTTCCTTGCTCTCTTCCTTGTAGGTAGAGGTAACTCGGTTGGCTGAACACCAAATTTTTCGCTCTTTAATCTGGTAAGAGGATGAGCAGGGTTATATTGCGAAGTCACGTTGCCTTGAGATTTATCAGATCTTTGAGGAGATATAGAAAATCGCTGAAGTTTGTGAATCAAAGATTCAACTTTAGGAGGTTCAAGAGTAGATTGTTCTGAAATGTCAGGGTTTGTAGCAACGACTGTTGTTCTTTTGACTTCTGGTTCTGGATTTAAAGATACTAAATGCAATGGAGAAGTCGGGGGAGATGGTGAGGGTGATTTTCTCTCAGAATGGTATTTAGATTTAGACTTACTTGCCATTCACAGTTCGAGGCCCTCCTTCTAGCACCAAATATGTTGAAGCCCCAGAAATCAGATCTACAACAAGGGGGATACCCACCCGGTCTGGACCTTGGTTAGCAGATCCTTTTCCATTTGGTATAGTGGGTCTAACTGGGGATATGGGATCATTTTCCCAATTTACATGTGTGTGTGTGTTGAGAATTGATATTTCCTTTCTAAAAGTTCCTAAGTGAGATGCTCTAATTCTAACTCTAATCTAATGATATGCAATTGTATTCTAATAAACAGAAGTATCTAATTCCACACTAACCTGGGATGTAATCTTTCTGTTATGCGATATAAAATATTTCAAATAACAATTGGTAATAAAGATCATTCAACTGTTATGAGAAAAGAATTCAATAGAGATAAACCACTTCGTACAAAAAGTTAGACGAAATAGTTGTGAAAAACATATCACATAATAAGCTACTCATACATTAAGCATAAATAAATAGCTATCATCGTACAGAAGTGCCAAATGATAACTCAAGCATTCACACATCAATATATAAACAACTAAACATGAATATCACTTTAACAGAAAGGAAAATATAGTTAAGAGATAGAAGTACCATTTATAACTAGTTCTACTCATGAGCTTCAAGCGATAATGATTTATCTCTTATTAATCCAACATCCACTAAGAGTACAGAAGTGTAAAATCAGTAGCAGATATTAAATGTAGATACCAATAAATCTTGTTCCATTCATTCATCAAAACCTTCTCGGAGAGTGCAAAAGTGCATGTTCTGAGGACAAGTTTTTGATAAATTTCAGGACCCTTCTCTAAATGCATGAGAAGGGTTTAAGTACTACTAACTAAATCAAAAAATAACTTATTACAAAAATGTAGGACACAGTTTAAATTACCGTCCTTCTCTCAGGCAAAAATAAAGCAAAATTAATACTAACATTGAATCTAAAACTAACAACTAACTATTTCTGTATTTGTTCCTTGAAATCGCAAGTGTTCAGCATTTTCTTGAGAAGAGTCGGCTGTCTGACTTTAGACTTTAACTGTCCTGTGAAAATGGAATCAGCAAGAGCTGGCGCCATCTTCTCGGTAGAATTGATGATGCATTTGAGAATCACGCACTAGCTGTGTGGTTTTACCAAATATACCCATTAAGAATCTGAATTCAACTTAGTTAATCTTTTGATTGATTCTACCTTTTCTTGAGCCTTCTGCCTCTAGCCTGTTTTTAGTCGTTGTACATATATACATACCATTTTGAAGATGTTTCTGACAATTACCACTGGTTTTAGGATTCAAGTTTTACTTTTTTACCTCTAGCGTTCTTTCCTACAAATTTCTGGGCTTACAGGTGACTGATCGATTAGAGGCTTTCCTTTTCAAGAGGTTTTGCTCAGCGATGCGCGATTAGTGCTAGGCGCTAATCGCGCATCGGAAATTGCCTCCGTTTCTTGATCCAGGCTTCCCTGATGCGATTTTTTGCCTCCTACATGCTTTTTGTTAGTGGATATAAAGCTTAAATTTCGTTAAAGTAATGATTTCGTAAGTTCCTGAGTCTTAAATTGTCTGTTTTTTATGTCAGCACTGTCTAGTGCCCATTTAACCATGTCCGTGTAGGGGAGAATCTTGGGCCTCGCCGCTATCTGGTGCAAGAATGAGTAAGCTAGCTCTATAATAGATGCCTCAGAAGACCCATGTGAGCCTGCAGTAGCTGTAACCTCCATTATTTTGGGATTCTCTTCCTCAAGTAGACTGTACATGCCTTCCCAAGTGGTAATACCAGCATCTTTGTTACAGGCGGTGTCTGTATTCAAGGGCGTCATTTCTTTGTCTTCAGAACTCGGAGCTTTACCTTTCTTTCCCATAATATCCTGAATACTGCTTTGTATAGTTCTTTGTTCTTCGTTCCTGCAGTTTACAAGTGAGTGGGAATAATGATAAGGAAAGGTGATAAGAAAGCTTTAAATGTCGAAGACATATAAAATATACCACCTTACATGAAATGGCTCTTCGATAAGCACAAAACCATATTTCATTAATAGTTGGCAACTAACTCATTAATTAGCATTAAAGCGTATAACCAGGTCTTAGTTTATGGAAAAAAGCTTTCTCGAACAACGAGTCTAAAAGATCTGCGATGAAGCGATTTTGAGATATGCTTCACAATATCGCAGATCGTTGTGTCGCAATATCGCTATATCGCTCTATCGTTGTATCGCAGTATCGCAATATCGCAATATCACTAGAGCATGGCATATGGAAATTATCCGTTAATGTGGTTTCTGTGAAATGCGATTTTGTGATATGTGCCATCACATATCGGTAATTTTAGGTTTTTCAATGTAAGTGATATTTGAGGCATGCGACGTGATATATGTTTTTTAATATATAATCTCACAACGCGATCTTGCAATATTAGAGTTCGGCTTGTAAGGAGGTATCCATTATCCTTTTTACGATGCGATATTTCTTAGGGAGTGATTTTATCCTACCTTATCATAAAAATTAAGCCTTTTAGATTTTTCAAGGGTATTCTCATAAGTTTATGATGGTAAGTTTTATTAAAATAAAGGAAATACAAGCACTAATTGATTTTTTAAATTTTTTGACTAAGGGCCCCCACTTATTTAGTATTAGTAATAACACTAAATAAGAAGGGGGGTTTTTGCTGGCCACAACATGTCCTTGATGGTGACTCTCTCAGATGACAGTTCACAGTGCAGCAAGTTAACATCAAAGGATTACAGATCAGACTCCAAAGAATGAAGAAAGAGAGGTATACGTTGGTTCACTTTGTCCAAGAAGTGTATACACACAGGTTAACGAAACAAAAGGAGTGTATAACGTATACACGCACTTTCACAGGAGGAAAAGTGTGTGCATGTTGGAAAACCAAGTATTTGATCCAAGGTATTGGTCCAAGGTATTTGGTCAAAGGTATTTGGTCCTAGGTATTGACCCTAGTGTTATAGACATATTTAGGCACTGCAACCCCAATCATATATGTCCATAAACCAAGGGCTTCGAAGCCCCTAAAAGTGTTGTTTCATACCCTAAAGGAACAAGGTTAGCTGATTACATCATCTTGCAGAAGTTCTCCATAGAAAACTACTCAAAACTGGTCAAAACTGGACCATACAGATTGCTCAGTGAAAAGGGTGCGATGCATCTCACATGCCACATGCAAAAAGTGTGATGCATACTGAAAATCCCTTCTGTAGGGTGTGATGGGTGAGAGTAGACAAATGGTAGAGACAGTTTGCAAGGTGGATGATCATGGAATCTTCCAGAA
>APFE031602767.1:728228-806664 GCA_000404065.3 Pinus taeda
TTCAGAAGGTTGTTTGATTATGAGCTTCAATGTGGTTATTGGGTCCAGTATGAAAATTGGATGAAATGTGGCCTTTCAGATTATGTGTTGCGCTTCAGTGTATCCAGTATGAAAATTGATGAAACGTGGTACCTAGAGGAGAGAATATTGTAGGCCGGCGCCCACGTACTAGTACTTAAGCTAGTACAAAAGCAAAGGGGAATCTTTGGAGTATTGTAGCAGGTTGCAGCCTGTGTACTAGTAAATGGATAGGCTAGTACAAGAGCAAAGGGGGTTGTAGCTCCCGTACTGGTATAAGACTGCACCAGTACAAACATTGTAAAAGGATTTTCTTATTAAGAAGAAGATTGAGATGACTTGCAGCAGGTGGTTTTCTCCCGCATTGGGTTTCCACCTTATATCATGGTGTTCATGTGTGTGCCTTATGTTTGATAATCTATTCTATGTTACTGCATCTGTTAACTGATAATATGGTTGATAATGTTCTAATGCACTCATTGAAGATCAATTAACTTAATCATAAGAAGTTGTGGAAGTAGCATATATGAATCTGATTATGGAAATGAAAAAGTTTTATTAATGTGATAATACTGATTCACCCCCCCTCTCAGTATTATTTCGAACATAAACAAGGCAAGGGATGAATGGAAGAATGATGAAGAAGTGTGGGCACTCATTCAAAAGTAACAACAAGATCACAGTACATCTGATACATTTAGCTGGAAAAATGATTCATTATGGTACAAAGATCACTTATACCTATGTAACAATTCCCAACTCAAAAAAATATTCGTATGAAATTACACACCTCTCCCTTAGGAGGGCACTCAATATTTTTAAAAACTTACCACAAGGTTAAGAAGGAATTTTTTTTGGGATGACCTTGAATCATATATTAAAAATTTTGTGGCGGAATGTTTGATTTGCCAACAAAATAAAGTTGAAATAATTAAGGCCTTAGGTCTATTAGAACCTTTATCCATTCCAAGCCAATGCTGGGAGGAGCTTTCAATGGATTTTATCACAAGTTTACCTAAGTCTGAAGGAAAGAGTGTCATCATGGTGGTAGATGAAAGACTTACCAAGTATGCACACTTTTATGCATTATCACATCTATTTAAAGCCAATACAATTTCTACTATATTTATAAAAACAATGCAAAAGCTACATGAATACCCAAAGATTATTGTAAGCGACAGAGATCACATTTTCGCTGGAAATTTTTGGACAAAATTTTCTTGTCTTGGTACTCAATTAGCTCATAGATCATCTTGTCATCCTCAATCTGAAGGGAAAACTGAGATAGTAAACAAATGTCTAGAAGGATATGTTTGTTTCTTTGCATATGATAAACAGACATAATGGGTCAAATGGTTGCCTCTCATTGAATGGTGGTATAACACTTCCTTCCATACTGCAACAAAAATGACCCCATTTATGGCACTTTATGGATATCATCCACTGTCCATGACATCATATTTAAGAGAAAATTCTAAGGTTCAAGTAGTGGAAGATCACATCGAGCATCAACAACAATTTCTCCAAATTTTAAAGGATAACCTCACTTTGGTGCAAAATAGAATGAAACAATAGGAATATAAACATTGCAGTGAAAGAAGTTTTGATACAGGTGACTTGGTATTCCTATGGCTACAACTGTATAAACAAATTTCCCTCAAGCAAGCTAAGAAGGACAATAAATTATCACCAAATTATTATGGTCCATACAAGGTGTTGCAAAATATTGGTACTATGGAATTAAAATTGGAGCTTCCTGCAGCTTCCCAAGTGCATCCAGTTTTCCATGTTTCATTCTTAAAGAAGGTTATAGGTGACAAACTCCCAGTTCAAAAAGTATTCCTAGAACTTGACGAGGAAGGAAAAATCATATTGGAACCTAAATAAGTCACAGAAACAAGAACTCAACAACTACGAAATTGTTCAATTTCAGAGTATCTCATTAAGTGGAAGAACTTACCCACTGAAGATTCCACATAGGAGGGTGAGAATTTTATAGAGAAGCATCTAAACTACTCAAGCATTGACGACAACACTTTTTTGAAGGAGAGGGTCATGTTAGGTCCCTATAATACTAGTTATTCCCCCATTAATATCGTCATTGTATCCCTTATTGTTATTGTTGTGCCCCTATTGTCCCCATATTGTTATTATTGTGCCCCATAGAAGCACACTATTGTTATTGTTGTGCCCTTATATTATTATTGTTATGTTGACTTTGATTATATTGTGGCCCCTTAGACTCCTATATATATAAAGGAGGTTTTGTCATTTGTATCATCCAAGAATTGTTCATTTGTGTAATGTAAAGGAGGTTTCCCCCTCGAAGAGGTTTAGTTTGAAGTCGTTGATCTATCTTTTCTTCTATTTTGTGAGTTGGTTACATAACACAATAACCATTACATAAAAATACTTATAATGGGGGACCTCATGGTTGGTTAAGTGGCTCTCATGCCTATGACCCATTCAGTCAACTTCGTAATCCCTTTATATCTTCTCATGGTTTGTAGGAGTTGGATAAGTTGACCAATGATCCCATTCGCCATGACCCCTAGTAGCCATCTATGCCTGCAAAATTACTTTCTGATATACCCAGATTTGAAGGATATCATGGAGAGAATCCATCCACTCATATCACCACATATCATATATGGTATTCATCCAAATATTTAGTGGACGATTCGATTAAGGTACAATTGTTCCAATGAACTTTACATAGAGATGCCACTAAATGGTACATTGAATTGGACGCAACATCCTATAGTGACTTTTCATCCTTAGACCAAACCTTCTTAACACATCTTTAGTTGCCTACGAGGTATAATATTAATTCTAATCTCTTGTCCAACTTTAAATAATATGATGCCACCTTGATTTCTGATCACATTCATGAGTGACGCCATCATAAGAGGTTGATGAGAAGCAAGATTCCTGATGAGATATTTCATAAATGGTTCAATTGATCCTTAAGACCTAAAATTTCCAAAGATGTGTCCATGCTTAGAGCTGTCACTAAGGAGCTGGCTATCTTAGCCGCCCAATGACTGGATTTGATTTATTCATTTTCATATACACTTTATGAAGTACTTCCTAATTCTCCTAAGCCTTCAAATGGCCCAACCAAACTTGCTCCTAGCCCACACAATGATGGTGTGATTGGGTTTGCTTATGATTCAGTGAGCCAACTTGTTGCTCAACTTGGGAAATTAATTGCAGGGAAAATTTTAACGATGGAAGTTTATCTTAAAGTTTAGTAACCTTGGCGAACATTACTAGTCCCTAATATCTTAAATGTTTGATGATAGTTTTGTAAAAATCTTTATATTTTCAATCATTTTATATTAGATAATATATAATATTGGCAATTTTTAAGGTAAAATAATTTTATACTATAAAATTTGGGCAAATTCAGTTTTAGAAAAATGGAAATTGGTGAACCTTTTTTTTGGAAGAAGCATGTAATATTAGCCCAACTGTGAATATTATCTCCTAAAACTTTCCCTGATTAATTGTTACATCGCAAGCCCCAACAATTGCATTTGGCTTTACAAAATCACATTCTTATGAGTAGTCCACTGACATTGTTATGGTGAATTCCACAATAACTAAGAACAACCGATAAACTAGTGGTAAAAATAACAATAAATAGAATAAATAGAAAAATCAAACTTCTCAGGAATCTCAACCAAATCCTTAGAATCAGGGAGGAGGCACCAGTGAGCACCATCGAACAATTAAGTTCCCTTGTAAAATTTGTTAAGGAGACCATCTTAATAATGAATTCCCTTGGATGTATGAAGTTCATAGGCTCCTTGCACCACTGCTATCTATTCAACAATCTATTGTTTTAACTCATCCATTTCTTGCACAAACACAACAACAAATGATTTCCCAACCTCCTCCACCTCCACAAGGGGGCAATGAGGGGCTCTTTTTTAATCCTGCGAATAATTCGTTCTTCCTTATGTGTAAAGAGAACATTAATGTGACCATGCAAGCCAAATCATATGATGTTCTTTATTCAAGTTCTTCTCATAAGGACTCACTAGCTCCACCTACTTCCATTGGACCTCTCACATTAGATAAGCATGTGGAACCTATTTATCACCCCACAAGGTTCTTGTTCACAAGACATCACACAACACTTATGCTCGGGCTTCTCAACACTATATTATTATTGAATATCTTTCTTGGGTTGCCTGTGCCATGTTTGCCTTTGAGGTTTTTCAAAGCTATGCTCAGTAGCCAAGGCCTTGTTTTCTAAGATCTTGGGAGTAGATCCATGTGACTTGAACCTCATTTAATTTAACGCTGGCAATGATTCCAATTGAATTTCCCACAAGATCACCTTTCATACTATTGTGTTTATATTCAATAGGAATATTTATTGCACCTTGGTGGACGAAGGCTCTTCCACTTATATCATGTCAACATCATGTTGGAAGGATCTTGGCTTTCCATCTCTCGTTAAGTCCAACACCACTTTATAGGAATTTGATGGACATAATTTTGTAACTAATTGGGTTCTTCCTAAGTTTTCCATTGAGATAGGAGGTAAAACCATTTACGTTGATGTTGAAGTCATCAACACCCCTTTAAATTATAACCTGCTTCTTGGCCGTAGTTGGTTCTATGCCATGATGGTAGTTGTCTCATTTGTATTTCATGTTATTTGGTTTCCTTGTGAAGGAAATATTGTTACAATTGACCAACTTGAATATTACATGCCATCCACCCAACATTCCACAATGGGAAACTTAGTCCCACTTGTGGTAGATAACCATGGTCAATATTAGAGTGTTGGCATAAGCTTGTTTAAAATTTCATCTCTTATTGGGGTATTTCCTCAATTACCACTACCCGAAATTCCTTCATCTTCTTGTAAAGCTCCAATTCATATGATCTCTTTTGACACCTGTGGACCCCATAGACCTCTTGATCCTCAGGTGGTTTCTTCTGCTCTCATGGAAGTTGATCAAGCTAGTGAGCATCCTTTGCCACCTATTGTGGAAGATATTTCCCCTCCATAAATCCCATCAGTACCTCCTAATGTTGGTCAAAACCTCCATTACAATATGGAATATGACTAGGTTCCTTTTCCCACATAGGTCGTCACTCTACTTGTTCAACATGACTACCTCGATGAAAAACCACCATGGCTAGTTAACTTCAAGGATATGGATCTACCCACTGATAATCCTAGGGGGTACGTCCTTGGCCCTCGTTGGAAATGCCACCCATGGACTGAGTCAAGTCTTGGGATTCTACTAAAGAACTTGCTAATGAATTGCCCAACTCATCTCCACCTGTTGATGAATGTCTTGTACCGCATTTATATCTTGATCCTCCCTTATGTCCTCATGATAATTTTGGGAGCATGACTATGTTAGAATGTCCCTGGCATGGTCAACCTTTCTTGATTGGAAATTTTCATTTTACTTTGGCATGGCTCCAAACTAATGAGCTATATGGTCCCCTCACCCTCCATAAGTGTGCATATAGAAACCCTTGCTATGTGCCCGACTGTGGGCACTTTTTGATGTGACCTATTAGACTAAGTTGCGCTTGTACATATTGTACATAACTGTGTGATGCATTATATTTTTTTTTGGTTTGGTGTGTGAGGCAAGTATTTTTCATGTCTTATTTGTGCCAAAAATCTAAAATAATTGTAAATGTCATATATATATATATATATTAATATATATATATATATATATATATATATATATATATATATATATATATATATATATATATTATATATATATATATATATATATATATATATATATAGATATATGTATATGTATATGTATATGTATGGTCTTCTTTTTAGCTCATCTATGTTTATTTCTTCCATTATGTGATTTAACCATGGGTCTAGTCTTTCTGGATGGTTTTTACAACACAAGGTGGAATTTCTATTTCAACATCCATTGGACCTCAGGTGCATTCATCTTACTAGCATATAGGGGTAGGTCATTTTCACTGTCCTCGTTGTATTTTAACCATCGATGCCATATTTATGCCTTAGTTCTGAGCCTGTCATGTTGCAACTTTAACCACCCTTATTTATGCACAACATAGATTGGCAGTAGAGCCTACTTGAATATGAATACCCTAGATTAATAACTCTTTGTTGTGTTTGTTTCCATGCAGTTATTTTATCCTCTTTGGAATCCCTCCTTCTAACCTGCCATGACTTAGAATATGAGCCTCGTGTCCTCTTCTTCATCATATTCCTAGTTATAACCTAGGAGGATTCCACCAACTTATCCTTTATGATTACCACTTTTTATGAGCTTATTTTTGCATATTGAACCTTGGTTTCATCACCTCGTCATCATCATCTTCTTGGCCTCCCATTCTATTTCACTTGATGTTTTACCTTTTTTTGGAGGAGCCACTATCTTGAGTGGTATTATTATCTAGTCTCTTGTCCTCTTTTTGTCATGAGAAATTCCATCATCGCCGAAACCAATTTCTACCCCTTATACCACTCATATCTCTAAGAGGAGTTTTCTTTAATCTCTTTTTTTCTTTAATCTCTTTTTAGACTCCTTAATTTAGAAAAGATTATCAAGTGAACTTGTCTCCTCCATGCTCATTTAAGTACTTGAAGGGCCATATAACTAGTATAAGTTTAATCCTTTTCTGAACTGGGATGGACTAGTTACGAAAAAGGAATTCTCTAGTCTACTATGGCTAGAAGGTTCTCCCTTATATAATTTTATCTCTTTTTCAAGATTGTGGGACTAAATTTATTAAAAAATAACTTTAAAAAGAGAAAGGGGAGGGAACATTCATTTCCGTTGGTCAGCAAAATGGAAGTGTCACTCATGTCACCCTTGAACATGGCAACTATTTGCATCATTATCTCAGAGTTGGGTTTTAGCTTACCCATGAGAAGTACCATACATATGAATATATTAACTCCTTTGGCTGGTTACTCTTCCATTCATAGGGAGCATGCTTCAATTCCTCCTACATCATTTCATGATATCACATGGTGCTCATTAGGCTTTCTTTGAAGTCACTCTTGTGTCATGCCACTATGTGTTCAAGGGAAGTCTCAGCCTGTGTCAGCCATTAGCAGTAGGCTGTTGATATTTTTGAGTTAGACATCCCTGTGTTAGTCATATTTCATCGCTTCATGACTTCATTCATCACATCATCCTAGTCTATTCCATGTCGATTTATGGGGGTACATCAAGGAACTCCTTTGATACATCTTCTCCTATCGACTTCAGCTCATTATCCAAAAGCTTGATCTAGGAACCAATAGTACCCTCGAGCTTGCAGACCGTAGTGGTAAGATTCCTCGTGATCAATAAAGGGTTTACATCATTGATTTGATCAGTCAATTTCACTAGTTTTGGATGTCATCTTATTTATTCACACTTGGTGGATTGTACTAGGTACCTTGGTGTCCATTTTCCTCATTGGTGGATTCGCTCACATATGTTATTGGTTTACCTCATTGGCTAGTAATAAGGTGATTCCTACCATGCTCAACATCAACCCATCCATTCACATGATGTAGATTCATACCATAGGGGTTATTCTGAAGACCCTAGGTTAGGAACATCTCACTCTTATATGAATCCTTCCCATGTTATGTTGGACTTATGTATCATTCATGTACTTTGAGGACTATCCTGAGATACTCGCCTGTTTTGCATGTTTCCATATTCCTACTGATGTATACTATGAAATAGATCCACATTGTATTTTTTGATGGGTATGCTCTATTTGTTGGGTCACACTAATCCACTATGTATGTCTTTGTATCCATGTTCTAGCATTTCATATCATGGATCTACAATGTATGTAATGGTGGCTATGTTTAGTATCTTCTTGTGATCGAGCATGGGTATTCCCACCTTGGGGATGTTATCAGAACATCTAAGACTTCAGCACCAGTGTCTTATGATCTGGTCTGTTGGCTTTGTATCCTCACTTCTGTTTTGACCTTTGAGCTTTGTTGTAATGTATTTTGGCCATCAGCTTCTCTTATGACTTCATCCATCAAGGGGCATCTATTATCAGCCTATTTTTCTCCCTAGGGTTATTGTTCTTGAGATATTATGTTGTTTGAACTTTTTTTGTGCCTCAAACCTTATTTTTTCTAGTCATGACACCCAGTCACATGGATGATGGCTTATCAGAGCAACTAGAACCTTACAATCATTGATAGCTTTCCTTATGAGAGCGACTGCAGTATTTTTCTCCTTGTTCTATGCCTGTGATTAGGTAATATTTCTAGAGTCTTGTGGTTCCTAGGAGATCTGTTTTACTCATCACCTATTCGAGTTGGTGCAGACTTATCATTGAGAATGTTTCATAAGTTCTTGTCATCCTGATCATCTACATTCATCTTCCTATGAGCTCTATTTTCCTTATTTACACTCGACCACTTGAGAGAGTTGGTGGGCCCCAGTATTGCAGCAATAATGTTGCAACTCCCAGGACTCCCTTCTTTAATTTTATCAACCCGGTAGTTCGTAACAAACTTGGAAGCGATGGTGTTGTGTGCACAAGTACTAGCTCTTGTTGCAGCTATCACTTGGTCAGCTGGCACAAGTTCGCTAGGAGCTTAAGCCAACTTCTATGAGCTCTTAGAAGAAGCTTTTTAATTCATGGATGAAAGCTAACTCAAAGGAGGCTAATCTACTTGCAGAAAGAAGCAAAAAGCGGAAAGGAAATGCAAACCCTAACAAACCCTAATTTTACTAGCAAGCCCTAATGATGAAAAAAAGAGAATGCAAGCTACTGAAAGAGATGCCATTATTTCTAGGAAGGTAAAATACATGTGTATAAACTACTTCTATCTTGAGAAAACATCTTTTTGTATTTTTTATTAAGTTGTCAGATTTACCATGCATGTGCTTTCACTATTTTTGACTGTGCAGAGGTGGATCGGTGAGAGAAAATACTTGGAAGAGGTCAGGAAGGTTCAGAGAGGGCCAAAGGGGTCCCTAACACCCTTCCAGAGAGTTTCACAGAGTTTGGCTATCAAGAAATCTCATTCGTGAGCTTCTACAGGAAGTCTGCAGGGGTTCTACAGGATGTTCAAAGATTTCTACAGGATGTTCAGAAATTTCTACAGGATGTTTAAAAATGAGATCTTGGAGGATGGGTGAATGAGGGAAGATGCATGAATGGATATGGAGGTAGGATAGGGGTCTGAAGTGACCCAAGGACTGGTGGATGGAGTGGTGAGAAGGTGTAGATGGCTGAGTTGGCTCAAAAGGCTAAAGTAATGGTTGCACAAAAAGGGTAGGGTTACGTGGGCAAGAGGATAGATGTGAGACGAGGAACCTAGTTAGGAGATGGCTCTGATGAAGCTTGGGTGGATGAAAGAGTGGTAGAGATGCTCTGCACTGTGTACATTCAACTGAATCAACATAGTCTTGCAAGTAACCAAAGTCCTAGCTAATCTAATCAAGCTAACAATAAAGTGAACGAACAACAACTTTATTTGAAGGAGAACCATATATATCAACTATGCAATGAGACATTTCAGAGATCTGAACACATAACCAACTTCTGCAAATGGAAACAGTACACTAAGGATTGCATGGTAAAGCAAACTAGTGTTTTTGTTTGGGACAGCACAGTTACTTCAATTCCAACCCCTGATCCAATAAGGAAGAGGTGAAATCGAAAGTGTTGTTGACCCTTTTCTGGAGCTTTTTTCCCTGTTATTAACTTATCAAACAAATCTGAACATGAAAAGCTACTTTAATCATCAAAAGCAATCTAAATAACAAAACAAGATTTAAATCTAAATAGCAGATTTTACTCTACGAATGCAGCAAAGACACATGAAAGTAAACAAAGGAGGTACTCGGCACTTGAGATGGGCCCAACCCTAAGAGCTACAACCTCCTAAGAGAGATTTAGAGCTGGTGCAAAGCTGGATTCATCTTTATTGAGCAAGAAAAGAAGAATTACATCAAAAATTGTCCATAAGGGAATGCTTGAAAAGGTGCTGAAATGCAAAGCTAATCTACAAACTAAAATCAAACTACAGACTAGCTAACTTCTGCCTACAAAGTGACTAACTACTGGCTAACAAAAATGAGGCCCTAAGCCTTCTTATTTATACAAATTGAGGACCCCAACAGCCCTCCTAAACTTTAGGGACTCGACTGCCCAAAACTTGCAGTTAACAGTAGTCCTACTTGACTTGCTCGGCTGCCCTTGTGGTAATTGATTTGGTGGCCCTTGAACTCTGAGCTGATGGTGGAGAATTCAAGGTAAGGGCCCATAAATGAAGGGGACACCTTCGTAAAAATCCTCTCCACGAATTTGGCTGCCAAGTGCTCATTTAAACCTTTGATTTTGTCTCCAAATTGACCAAAAAGACTACACAAAGCACACATTAGACTTGTTGGCATAATGACTAACCCAATCACTCTATTAGCATAAATATAATAAAAAACATGCAATAAACTAATGAGAATGGTGGATTAAGTCAAATTAGGAGGTTGAATGAGCCCATATAATTATCCATTTTTGGGGCTCATCATCACCCCCTACTGAAAGTGTTGCTCATCCTTTGAGCAACTAATCTATCACCTCCTCTTTGATGGCCTTGGTGGCCTCCCTGTCATGCCAAGCTCCTGAAGTGATGTCCTCTTCTCGGTCATGAAACCATGCTTTTCTCTCTGCTTCTTCCCACTCCCTGTGCTCCTTTTCCTAGAGAATTCTCAACTTCCTATAGAACGGTCTCAGCTTCCTGTAGAACTGTCTTTGAGACCATCATCTTAATTGTCTCTCTTTAGGTGAAGGCTTTTGGCTTCCTCATTCATAGATGATGGATATTTTTGAAGAAGGCTCCTCCTTTTGTTTTGTTGTTGTGTTCTTAATGACAATTGGCTCCTTTAACTGTGGTTGGGGTCTGCCAGTTCTTATTTGCATGCTCCTTCTTGCCTTAAAATATAGTGGAAACTCCCTCTTTCGCTTCTCCTTCTACTTGGGGGATGTGCTTAGGGTGGCCAGCATAGCTGTTGCCTCCCTAGCTAAAATCTCGGTCAATTTCTCCTTTTGCTGCCCTTTCCCCAGACTTCCTGTAGAAAGTCCTGTAGTGGTCATTTTCTGGTTTCTTGTAGAAGCAGTTTTCTGGCTTCCTGTAGAAATAGTCTGCTGGCTTCCTGCAGAACCAGTTTTCCCTGATTTGGCTTCCTTGGATGGGGGTCCCTTCTCTTTGACTTGTGCTATGGTTTCCTTGGGTGTTGTTTGCATCCTTTCAGTCTTCTCTGCCTGGGTTTGCAATCGTTTCTCCCTTGGCGTTGGTGTTGTTTTTTTACTCCCAGCTTTGACCTCAACAGCTTGTCCTTTTTCTTGCTTTTCCTTTTATTGTTCTTGTGGCTTTTCCTATGATGGCCTGTCTTGGGTTTCCTTACCCTTAGCTTCCTTACCTTTAGGTTTCTTCTCTGCCTCAATATGTTCCTTCTCCTCACTGCTGGATGAAGTGAGTTCTTCTGCCAAGGTCTGGATATCATCATTCTTGGTCATATTACAGAAAATCTCCTAGGAGATAGGGACAGTATAAGTATGGAGGGCATCTTCTATGAGGAGCTTGATAAGCCCATGATGAGCCAGCTGGTCTGGTGTCCCCTCCTTCAGTTTTGTGCCACACTCAATCAATGACTGCAGGAGGAAGTATGGGATGCTCAATTTTTGTTCTGAGGGCAAATCCATCTTATGCCTGAGCTCAGTTAACAAGCAGAAATGATACCCATACACAATACTAAATCGCCCCTCATAGGTAATATATTTCATAATTTGAAGGCTGACCTCACTCCAAAATGGTTGTAAGCTAGCTCTCCGGACCCCATTTTTATCCTCTGAAAACTGTTCTTCTGGTAGGAAGAATTACTTTTTAGCTTTTTGGCCCAATTTCCTTTCCTCTTTATCCTAGGGCATCCCCATTGGCAATTTAGTGACCCGGCTAATGAGTTGTGGGGTGAGTTTCAAGGTCAATCCCATGAAATTTATAGCTGCCAATGTTTTTGATTTGGGCTGCAGGGACCTTAGGAACTCCTCTGTTATTTCATCATCGTGACCTTGGATTTTATCACAGAAGGTCATCCACTTTGCACAGATAAACAGGTCTACAACCTCAGGAGTTTCTCTCAATTTCTTGGAATCTGAGGGTTTCTTTCTGATAAACCCTTTAGACATGGTGAAGATACCTTGTTTTCAACTTGAGCTCTGGTTAGACTAGAAATTCGGATGTGGTTTTCCCCCTTTGGTTCTCAGGTCAGGGTTTCTCTGCTATTTGTATCTCCCCCTTTCACCAATTCTCTAGTTAAAATACTACTACAGCCCAAGACTTCGACTTGTCAAAGGGAATGAAGCTCTCACAGACAGAGTGCAGAGTAGATTTTTATACCAATCATATAACAGTCACACAAAAAAATTGATACATGCACATGTGAGCCTTACAACGGTTTGTCATAATAGTGGGGAGAGTTTGTTAACAGGAATCATGGGGGTGAGTACAACGTAGCACCATTTAAAAGAAATTTTGTGCATCATATAAGCAAACCACCATTCTTGACCCATAGGCAGACTGGTTTTAATTTTCCCCACTTCAAACAAGCTAGTTCACCACCTTTCGAAATATCATGCATGGAAATGGTGTTTTTGAGCCTACCTCTCTTCAAGCTCCAAATTTGATGAAGAAAAACTCAGGCTTTTCTGCTCTGGAAGGCTTTGTTGTACTTTCCTGTAGAACGTCTTCCTGTAGAATGCCGATAAGTAGGAGTGTTTCAAAAATGGCCGAGAAAGCTTGGTTTGCTGCTATGGAGCTGGTCTAGAGCTTGTTGCAGCTGCAAGGATGATGATAAACTGTAAACAACAGAGGTGAGAGTTCAATTGGCTGTTTTATGGAGATTTCCATTGATGGAGGGTGAACTAGCCACTACACGTTGGCCTCACGCAGACTATTGGTCCCCACCATAGTTTTTAATTGTTTGTTCTCTGCCTGTAATCATGTCCATCAATCACGATGAAGCTTAAACAGTCACCACTACCTGTTTTTTTTTATTTTACGTGAGTTACCTGTACATGCATGCTGCATGATTTCTAGCTGAGCGCTAGAGAACTGGATGAGGGTGGCCAGTTAGCTAGCCACCGATTTTTTTTAATCACCACCATCTCATTGCTCATATAGTTTCCAAATTACATTCATGCAATTAGAGGAACGAGGTTTAGTCACATACCTTGAAGTCGAATGTGGCTACTGTGAGGTGCTTTTTGCTGCTGCATGTGCCGGTTTCTATGGTTGCATGATGGATTGGTGGCTGATTCATGGTTGTTTTCCTTGTGCAGGTACCCTCTAGTCGGATCCACACTGCAGGAGCTGGCTTCCACATTCAGATCTCCACCCTCAAGCTGCTGCTTGCTGAATTTTCACAGGACAAAAATTTGTTTTCGCCATTGCTCCCGAACGACAGACCGAATCAATCTAAAACTTGCTGAGCATGTTCATATCATCATTATGCACCTCGCATAACAAAATTGCAATCAATGGATGCACAGATTTTGGCTGAGCATAAGTGTGAAACGAATGAGCAGATGGTTGGGCATAATATGGATCTGTGAAGGAACAAGGAGGAGGTGTGAACTAGGAAGGATGAGCAGGGGGACCCCAAGAAGGCATGAAAGTGGCTTGATAGGGTTCGTAATAGGTCTCGAATGTCCCTTGTAGTTCCTGTTGGTAAGGTATGGGTCCATGTGACCTCCTTTTGTTCATGAAATAGAGTGGTTCAGTGACTTCTTTAGCCCTTTGATATGCAGCTTTGGTTCCAGGCAAGGAAGGGCACTGATATGTAGGATGGTATTCTTCACAGACAAAACACACTTCTATGGAGTACAATGGACATTTGTTCTTAGGATGCTTTCTAGTGCACCTGGGACAAAAGATGGCCAAAGCCCTCTTGGCTTCCTCTTGCTTCCTTTAGATCTGTAAGGTATCTAATTGCATGGCAAGAAACTGGCTCATATCACTCTTGAAATCTTCCATCTGGTTCGCAAATTCATCTTTGGACAAAGTACTGCTCCCAACATTTCTTCTTGTAGCCATTTGCTCCAGAGGAATGTTTTCTTCTTCTTCTCCCCTAGAGGTTCTTCAAATATGTCTCGCTATCCACCTAAGGGTTCTTTAATCACAGCCATTGGAGAAGAGAGAAGGTTGGTTGTGTGAAGTAGTGGGGGTGTTGTGCAATCATTTTTCTAACTTATCTCTACTCCTACAAAGCATGAAAAAAAAAAAAAAAATCTTTTTGGTTGATTTTTGTATTTTTCTTCTTGTACCTGCAAAACTAAAATAGTTTGAACTGCAACGAACTATCTTGCTGAAATGAAAATGTCGAATTGAAATGAAGGTAGGAAAGGACTACTCTATTTTTCTCAAATGAAATTGCAGGAGTGAAATGCTAGGCTATACTTGCGAAATTGAAATTGCGGAATTGAAATGCTAATCTACGCTTGCAGAATTGAAATGCTAATCTATGCTTGCAGAATCGAAATTGCGGAATTGAAATGTTAATCTATGAAAGCAGGAAATGTCTGCTCTACTTTTGCAGAAATAAAATTGCAGAATGGAAATGAAATAAACTACTTAGCAGAAGGTTGTAGTAGAAAATAGAAGAATAGCAGCAATCACCAATACTCTGGCGCTTCCCCGGCAACGGCACCAAAAAGAGTGGTGGGCCCTAGTATTGCAGCAATAATGTTGCAACTCCCAGGACTCCCTTCTTTAATTTTATCAACCTGGTAGTTCGTAACAAACTTGGAAGCGACGGTGCTATATGCACAAGTACTAGCTCTTGCCACAATTGTCACTTGGTTAGCTGGCACAAGTTCGCTAGGAGCTTAAGCCAACTTCTATGAGCTCTTAGAAGAAGCTTTTTAATTCATGGATGAAAGCTAACTCAAAGGAGGCTAATCTACTTGCAGAAAGAAGCGAAAAGCAGAAAGGAAATGCAAACCCTAGCAAACCCTAATTTTACCAGCTAGCCCTACTGATGCAAAAAAGAGAATGCAAGCTACTGAAAGAGATGCCATTATTTCTAGGAAGGTAAAATACATGTGTCTAAACTACTTCTATCTGGAGAAAACATCTTTTTGTATTTTTGATTAAGTTGTCAGATTTACCATGCATGTGCTTTCACTGTTTTTGACTGTGTAGAGGTAGATCGGCGAGAGAAAATACTTGGAAGAGGTCGGGAAGGTTCAGAGAGGGCCTAAGGGGTCCCTAACACCCTTCCAGAGAGTTTCACAGAGTTTGGCTATCAAGAAACCTCATTCGTGAGCTTCTACAGGAAGTCTACAGGGGTTCTACAGGATGTTCAGAGATTTCTATAGGATGTTCAGAAATTTCTACAGGATGTTTAGAAATGAGATCTTGGAGGATGGGTGAGTGAGGGAAGATGCATGAATGGATATGGAGGTAGGATAGGGGTCTGAAGTGGCCCAGGGACTGGTGGATGGAGTGGTGAGAAGGTGTAGATGGCTGAGTTGGCTCAAAGAAGGCTAAAGTAATGGTTGCACAAAAAGGCTAGGGTTACGTGTGCAAGAGGACAGATGTGAGACGAGGAACCTAGTTAGGAGATGGCTCTGATGAAGCTTGGGTGGATGAAAGAGTGGTAGAGATGCTCTGCACTGTGTACATTCAACTGAATCAACAAAGTCTTGCAAATAACCAAAGTCCTAGTTAATCTAATCTAGCTAACAATAAAGTGAATGAACAACAGCTTTATTTGAAGGAGAACCATATATATCAACTATGCAATGAGACATTTCAGAGATCTGAACACATAACCAACTTCTGCAAATGGAAACAGTACACTAAGGATTGCATGGTAAAGCAAACTAGTGTTTTTTTTTGGGACAACACAGTTACTTCAATTCCAACCCCTGATCCAATAAGGAAGAGGTGACATCGAAAGTGTTGTTGACCCTTTTCTGGAGCTTTTTTCCCTGTTATTAACTTATCAAACTAATCTAAACATGAAAATCTACTGTAATCATCAAAAGCGATCTAAATAACAAAACAAGATTTAAATCTAAATAGCAGATTTTACTCTAAGAATGCAACAAAGACACATGAAAGTAAACAAAGGAGGTACTGGGCACTTGAGATGGGCCCAACCCCAAGAGCTACAGCCTCCTAAGAGATATTTAGAGCTGGTACAAAGCTGGATTCATCTTTATTGAGCAAGAAAAGAAGAATCACATCAAAAACTGTCCACAAGGGAAAGCTTGAAAAGGTGCTGAAATGCAAAGCTAATCTACTGACAAAAATCAAACTACAAACTAGCTAACTTCTACCTACAAAGTGACTAACTACTGGCTAACCAAAATGAGGCCCTAAGCCTTCTTATTCATACAAATTGAGGACCTCAACGGCCCTCCTAAACTTTAGGGACTCGGCTGCCCAAAACTTGCAGTTAACGATAGTCCTATTTTACTTGCTCAGCTGCCCTTGTGGTAATTGATTTGGTGGCCCTTGAACTTCGAGCTGATGGTGGAGAATTCAAGGTAAGGGCCCATAAATGAAGGGGACACCTTCCTAAAAATCCTCTCCACGAATTTGGCTGCTAAGTGCTCATTTAAACCTTTGATTTTGTCTCCAAATTGACCAAAAAGACTACACAAAGCACACATTAGACTTGTTGGCATAATGACTAACCCAATTCACTCTATTAGCATAAATATAATAAAAAACATGCAATAAACTAATGAGAATGGTGGATTAAGTCAAATTAGGAGGTTGAATGAGCCGATATAATTATCCATTTTTGGGGCTCATGAAGAGTGAGAGTAGTTAGGGTCTTTTGGATCTAGATTTTATGCTTTAGCTTCACATTTATGCTTAGAGAGATAGATTTTGTGAGGCTTATGCTGTTGAAGTCAATTTTTTTCCTATTGTAGTGGGGAGACTCTACCATATTTTGGAGAGGCGACCTGGGTGGAGGTATATTTGCATTTCGATATTTAATCAATGTAAATCTATGTTCCTTCCCTGTATTTACATGTTTGCAGTAGTTACATATATTGATTCTATGATGTTTTGACTTGACGATCTTCCGAGCAATATCACTTGTCATCCTTGAGTGTTTGTGGTTGTTTATAGGTGTTGAGATCGAGTAAAAATGGATTAGATCTCTTGAGTGGACCACAAGGATTCTAGTACAAATTCAAAATCCTTCACCGACCTATGAGGAGTCCAGGTGCACACTCTTTCTTTTATAGAATTTAGAACCATTTGTTTGCTGCATGTTTGGGTTTTGGGTTGGGATTTGATTTTCTATCTATTGGTCATTTTTATTGGTCATTTTTCCTCTTATTGTCTGGTGATCTTATTTGGGCATACGATTGCACATAAATAGCTCCTTTCATGTAAACTTCATTGCAGCATGGTCTCTTCCTCAGTTTGGGGGAATGTCAAAATTGAATGTTTGGTAATGGGAGGAAATTAATATTTCAATAACTAGTACATGAAGAAGTGGTCATTAAGTTTTGGACCTTTGCACATGCTTCATTGTCTACACCACTGCTAAATGTGATTAGTGATGTGAGAAACACTAGTTCTGCGATACAAGATCATGATCTCAATTCTTATATCATGGTGAATAGGTCACTAAAAATAAGATTAAAAAAAACATTCGTAATAGTGGAAAATACTCAATGAGTACCATGGGGCTGGTCAATGTACCATTTCGCCATGACACTTGTTAGCATGCATTGAAAGAGGAAAAGACAAACCAAATCCTCCATTATGGAGTTTGAAGAATGCCACATGTGGAAGGACAAGATGTGGTTGATGATGTCCTCTCCTCAATTACTTTAAAAATTAAGGATATTTGAGGGAGTCTTGGTTGGCATATGGGACCATTTCACATCATGGAGGAGAGAATCATTTATTATCTAGATCAAATTAGATAAATTTAATATAGCCATAAACAAGAAGAAAGGATTGGACAAATTCATTCCAATGGTGGTTCCTACATTATTTCCTATATTGGGACCCCCATTGGTTTTAGAATTATTGCCAACATTAATTCCTTTGTTTGCACCCAGATTGGGGTGAACATTTCTTCTAGGGTTGATACTTCCTCATTGGCAATGGGTTGGGGTTCAATAGAATGATAGGAAGAGGAACTAATAAATTAATCAAAATAGTTAGAGTTGGAAGGTGGGATTGGGGGAGAGAGCCTAACATTCTGAGTGGGTGTAACTACTCATATGAGAGGAAACTAAGGAAGAAGGCCTCTCAATATCCATGATTGGTACTTTATAAGAGCTATGATGTCAAGATAATCTATAGACGATGAGATTGGGTTACATATAGGAGGATAAAGGGATAAGGGAGTGAATAAGATTAACAAAAAATAATCATAAACTATGTACATAGGTGGTTTAATGTGGTTTTTCATGTGATTTTCATGCTAATCTAACTCAATAAGCCTTATCCTATTAAATAAAAAGACTCTATCCAAAAAAATTAACTACTCCTCAAACATTCCTTATATTATGTTTTAAAATGGCATTCCAAACAACCAATGTGTCTAGTAATCACAACTAGTAAGACTAAGAGAAGGAATTTGAAACATTTACCCTTTCATTTGTCTAGTGATGAAATATCGTAGAACCATAAACATCTTTCCTAGATACAGTTTCTTCCCAAAACCACCACCTATAGGGATGTTTTCTTGGAATATTTTCCACTAAGGTTATATTTATCTAGTGTGGGAAGTAGAATCTCAACTTTTGGGTGTCAACTTCAAAACTAGATTCTTGACCAAGAGTTGGGAGCCTCAAGGGAAACTGCCAATATTCGCAATTTAAGCCTTACTCCTTCACAAGTTTCTTCTATGAAATATTTTTGTACCACTAGATGGTGAATGATTTTAATCTCCACAATTTCAACCATTATTCTATAATTTATAGTGACCAAATGGGTTTTATTTGGATGCATATCCCATTGACCCTATTCTGAATGATATATTGCTTTGGTGCCCATGTGAACCTAATCAATTTTTGTTAAATTAAGATTTATTTTTGGGGCTCAAATTGGGGTTATGAACCAAGAATTTAATTTAGTGGTGTGTAATTGTGTGAAAGTTTAATATTTTGCAACTAAACATAAAAGGTATTTGCAATAAAATTAAAGGAAATAAACTATTGGGATGGGGTCCCTTGGGTCAATTTTGGGGCAAAAGCCCAAGTTTTATGTAAAAAAATGGAAAGTCTTTGCAAATTGTGGTCACGAAGTCCATAGTTAAGTAAAGAGTCAAAAATAGTTTTTACCCTCTTTTATGTAAGTTAAGTCGGTTTTTTGAAGATCTAGCCATGGTATGCAAACCATGGGATTGTATAAATAGGTGTGTCTTAGAGAGTCTAAGGCATAAGATAATAGATGGTAATGAAGTTGTCTATGGGTACGAAATAAGGAGTCTAAGTTAGGGCAGAAGGTAGAAGTAAGGATTTGTAGTTGAGTGTGTAGAGGCCTAGAGCAGAGTCTGCAACTGAGTGCATGGACCCTTGCAGCTGAGTGCGCAAGGAAGTCTTGAGTCTGTAAGCTTAACTGAATATCAATAAAAGAAGATTATTCTAGAAATTCTTCTGTTTTATCCCTTTACTTCTGTTACGAATGAATGCGCTTTATGCTGTGATAAATGATGGTTTTAGAAATAATGATGTATTGATGTGCGAATTTACTGGATCTATATTTTTATCTGAACACAGTTGATGTTAAGTGCTTATGTGAGGATTATGGGAGCTGAATCGGTCCTACAAAATCAATTTCCCTTTTCTCAAATGGTTGCAATGACACCCACGGATTCAGTGGCAGCTCATCCCTCCATGATGGAATGCCTATCCTTTGACATGCATCGCATGCCTTATGATAAGCTTTAGAGTCTTTATGCAGTGTCAGCCACCACAACCCAGTGCACAAAACCTTCTATGTTGCTGCCTTCACTTCATAATTCCCTCCCACAGCTCCTCCATGAGCTTCAACGAGTAAACTATTTCATTCAAAATCGGGCACATGTCATCGAAGTATCTCAGTTGACCCCATCTTATACAAATGGCCTGTAATTACAAAGAATTCTACCACGCACACTACCAAATCTTCCTTTTGCTGACTGGTGTACCCTTCTGGAGCCGTCCCTGTAGTCAAGAAATGGATAATATCCATGAAGTGGTTATCAGCTACTCACACTGTAAAGAGATACACGTCGAGAATCCCTTCCTCCAAATTAGTATGCCCTTTCCCTATCTCAATGCACAACAGATGGTTAGGTCTTGCATTCAACCTTCCTAGTTTCATAATTACCTAAAAATCATATTCTTGGAATAACAACAACCATCTACATATTCCCCACCCCCCGCCCTCCCAACATAAGCTTATTGACTAGGTACTTCAACGCAGAATGGTCTGTGTACATATTGAAATGTCTGCCTAGTAGGTAATGTCTTTTCAGCCTTTGATAGCTTCCTGCTTGCAAATGTTACAGGATGATCCATCTCCCCTTCACTAGCGTATGTCAACACTACTCCTAGTGCAATATATGAAGCATCAACTTGCACATGGAATTCCTTCTTCCAATCCTGGAATACCAGGATCGACACGATGACCATTTTTTCCTTCAATACATCCAGACTATGCTGGCATTCTTCATCCCAACCAAATGTGGCATCCTTCATCAACAGCCTTTCCATAGGCATGGTAATCTCAGCATAACCTTTGATGAACTTCTAATAGTATCTAGTGTGACCTAGTGTTGCATGCAGTTGTTTGACACTTCTTGGATCCTACAAATTAAATATGACTGTGATCTTAGTAGGGTCCACCATTAATCCTTGCTTCAACACCACATGACCCAGCAAAATTCTGAAAGGGATGCAGAACAAGAATTTCTTCAGGTTCAGCACAATATGAAAACCTCAGCATGTATCCAACATCAAGTGCAAACTGGCTACATGGCACTTTACTAGCCCAAACACTGTCCAATCATCAAAATATACCTCCAAGAATTTGTGAATAAATTATTTGAATGTCACGGTCCCATACAATTCATCCATCAGCTGTCGGGTTAACCCAGTCTTGGTCTCGCACTATTATTTTATAGATCTTATCCAAATCATCATCACTCTCCTCATAGTCGCAGACTGGTTCAGTAGAGCGCAACCCTTCTGTAGGGTCCAATGGTACTACAACACGAAGCAATTTCCTCTCAAATGACATTATCTATTTCTTCAAATTGATGACCCCATTCATATCAATAGCCAAATCGATTTCCAGGAGCATGGGGTATGGATTTCTATCATCGACAATCTCTATTACCTCTATATCTATAGTAACTTCCTGCAATCATCCCATAGGGATAATCTTCTATTAAGTTTCCATCTTCAGTTGAATCGGAGACCACTGTAGCGCAGGTCTCCCCATTCTCTCCCAGGTTTTCTTAGGCACTAAGTTCATGTTAGAACCCCAAATCTAGAATAACCTGGTCCATCTCATAGTCTCCTATTTGTGCGGTAAGCCTCATTTCATGCCCTATTCTTTCCTTATGCTTACCAATCTTTCTGACTACACGGGGTCCATCAAAAGTATTATCCACACCGGCACATTTGTTTATCAATTCTTGTAGCCCTTTCACAACCTTGCTATCGCGCAATAATTTCATACAAGTTTCCAAGAATGTGGTAAGCACAGAGGGGTCAACCTCTATAGGCATGTTGGTATCTGACGTTTGTTCTGACTTCCTTAGGTGGAGGCCTCAACAAATCTTTTTTTCACTTCCATGAATGTTTCCTGTGCATGATCCAGATCAAATCCAACCTCATTTTTCTAGAGCCTTGTGGACCCATCCACCTTCTTCAGGACTCTTTACCCTCATCATCTATAAGTTTTGGGTAGGATGCTGAGGCTGCACCTTCTTCTCTGGGATCTTATCCATCAACACAGGACATTCTTCGATTGTGTGGTCAAACTGAGTGCAATATTGACATGACGGGCATGTCTGGTTATACACTCCCACACGTAGTGTCCTAGTGTTCTGAAATTGTAACAAATGGCCTGCCCCTGACCCCTACCAGGTCCTCCTCCTCCTTGGCCTCATTTGTGCCCCTGATATCCTCCATGCATTCCCCCAATACCCTAATCTAGAGGATGAGTTTCTCCTTCCATTCGATATGTAGGCATCATCTCCATCATTAATTCATAGCTCCAATAGTGGTGCTCATCATGGCTTATCGATTTGCAGAAATCACAGAACAATTGTTGTGGTGTCTGTACAAACTTTTGTAGCAAATGACAATTTTCTATTACATGTTTTCTGGCTACTTGACAAATAGCGGACCATAGTGCGGGTCTCGAACTTGGTCCTAATAAAGCTTCCGTCCTTAGGGGCATAGGCCCCCGTCCTGTGATGTAATTCACAAAGACAGGGTAGTGATCTTTATCATGCCCCTAGTTTTTACACTTGAGACACCAAACTTCTTCATGTACCTTTGGTTGAGCTGCTTTTTCATTTTTCAAGCTCTGTAACTCCAGGAAAAGGTTCTGCAACTCCACATGAATTTTTTTAACTCCAAAAGAAGCATCCCGAATAGGAATTTCACGCAATCTCATCGGAATTTCCAAGACATTTTCCCAAGTTCCTATCTTTTGCTACGATAAAGAAACCCTTAGTGGGGTAGAGAAAAGCTATAAGCCATTTGCGGTGCTGACTATTAGTGAGATTCATATTAGCTTCATAGATCTAGCACTTCAGTCTTTGGTCTAATTCCTAGGGCATTTTGCTGGGCCTCATCATGAGTCCCTTAAATCCAATTACTGATCATGATTTAGACTTAGGCTTACCTAATTCTTTGTTTAGAGTGGTTTGAGTGTCTGCTAATGATGCCAGCGGTTATCGGTGCAGTATTTAATGTACCATGTCAGTACGCAATCCTGCAGAGTAGTAACCAACTATGCCTTCTTTATATTGTCATATGTAATTTGTTGTGTTGTCAACACAACCTTTGCAACAAATGAAAACTGATCGGATCCTCACATCTTAAGCCCTTGAAAACTGATAATTTCATCGTATTTGACATGTTGACCAACAGTGGGGGTGGGCAGTGTGGGTGAAGGTGTATGTTGTGGAGGTGGAGGTGGTGTGGGTAGATGAGGTATCTCTGGAAAACCCTGCCTTATCAACTAGACATCACTCTATGGTGAAGCCCGTGCTGCTCCCTCATGATCACTTGATGAGGGACTAATCAACAGACTATATTCAGGAATTGTTCTTCCTTGATTTCTAAAGCTTCATCTACTTCACGTACATCCAAACATCAAGGTAGTGGCATAACCATATTTTCACACAAGAGTATCTTAATCCAAGTATTCAAAGATTTTAAATACTTACCTCGCGGTCCCTTGAAGAATCGTCACTCTGCTTCGCTCTAACTGACTGAGGTATCGATCGCGAATTATTTCACAAATCCTCCTATAACTCAATCAAGCCAGTGATCAACACCATGTGCAATATTATCTTCAGAAGATTCCAACCTCTACATGAGCTTTAGGGTCCACACTATTAGACCATCAAGCCTCCACCTTCCTTGGCCATCTGCCAATTTAACGATCCACTTGTATAGTTCGATCAAGCAGGTGTAGAAGAAGATCGTGTGTATTTCTATGTAGAAATATCTATCCAACCACTGTTCTTTTGTCAGGGGCAAATTCTTGTTTTCCTATGCCACAAATTCATGGATCTTTCTATCCAACCACTTCTCAATTTCCTTTCTGGTCGGATTCCAGTGATGCAACATCACACATCTCTTTATGTAGATCCCGGTCCCAGAAATGGAACCATTTGTTGGCTTAGTGGGTCCTAACCTAGGTTCAGAGTTAGTTGCACCAAACAAATCCCTACACTACTGTCCCTTTCAGCATCAATCCATAGAGTGCGGACTGAAGTCTCACCCGAAGCCATATGGGGGTATGTTGGAACCAAGTTTCTGCACCCAGAGATCATCGTGATGTCATTTTGTGCCCTATATGTACCTTTGCGTAGATCGATAAGCCCTTATGGCTTATCGATGTAACTTTGTTTAACCAACCTCTAGACCTTCAGGAAGGTTTACTACTGGCTTTTGTTGACCCTGAACAATTCAATTAGCTACTTACATGCAACATAGATTACTCCTAACCCAGTAATTTCTAAGATCTACTTAAGTGTTCGATATTTGTAACATACAATGATAGGTAAGAAAACAGGTGTGCACTACATCATCACTGCAACATAATATTTGACCAGATGGGTAGAGGTACATCCTGTGAAAGACTGTGCAAGGGAAAAAACAACAATTTTTGGTTACCCAAAGGTATTAATGAGTGATCAGGGTACACATTTTCTCAATGAGACGATCAGCGCACTGACATAAGAGTTCCAGGTTTACCATCAGAACAGTACACCATATCACTCTTAGGCCAATGGAACAGTTGAGGCTTTCAATAAGATATTGGAGAATGCACTGATGAAGATTTTCAATGTGTAGTGGAATGATTGGGAAGTTCATGTACCAGCATTGTTATGGGTATACAGAACTACTTGCAAAAAGATAATGGATCAGACACATTTCCGATTGTTTTATGGTGTCAAGGCTGTAATGCCGATGGATGACATCGTACCAAGTCTAAGCATAGTAGCCTTCATAGGAATGGCAGACTGTGGAGCCTTAGAAGAATAGCTTGCACAGATAATGGAGCTCGAAGAAGATAGGTTTTTGGCTGGATTCCATCAACAAGTTCAAAAGGAACATGAAAAAACTTGGCATGATCGACACATCAAACTGCGCACCCTCAAGGTAAATCATTTGGTTTTATTATATGATAGCAAGTTCGCAAAGTTTCCAGGAAAGTTTAAGATGCACTGGTCGGGGCCATATGGCGTCAAAGAAATTACAGATGGTGGCACGGTTCAACTCGCAAAGTTGAATGGAGAACCATTTCTGGCAATATTAAATGGAAGATAGTTGAAGCCGTACACCGAGGATACAACCCAAAGGCTGCATGATGACACAACAGTCTTAGCCCTCCAGGCAGCTACGAGGAAATGCAAGACTATAAAATACAATGCCTAGTTTGTGGAGCTACATGACAGGGCGGCTATGTGAAAAAGGGAGATGTCACAGTACCAGAAGAGGCTCAAAGGGAGCTATGCTACAGAGGGAGGTACCGTGCAGTACAACCAGAAAATGACTATTACAGTCACTGTTCATGATTTAATAGTGAGGAGACAATTAAGAGGAGCAGGGGGCGGTGGAATTTAAGGCATTTAAGGCTGAAACCTTTGGAGATCTACCACCAAATCATCATTTATGGATAGATTTTGGGGGAACAGTTGAATTTGAATTCAAATTCGCCTATAAATTACGTGTGGCCATCCAACAAAGAACACTTTTCATCCTTAGAATTTTTGTGTTGTGTTATCCATCATTTATGAATCCTCAAGTTTACGCAGATTTGGTCGCTGACTTTGTATTTCATAAATTACTCGAGGATACCTAGCGGTTTATTCTCAGCACGATGTCTAGACCAGGTGAAACTACAAGCACTGGAGGAATTGTTGCCTCTAAGGGAGCTGCTCGAGAGGTTGTGAGCATGGAGGCTCTAGCTACTGTGCCTAAAGCGCCAAGGTCACCTCGGCTGAAGCCTACACCAGTGAGAGAAGCCCCCAAGCCCAAGAAAGACAAGCAAAAGAGGCTAATTCCAGTGCACAAGTCAACGAGGAGGCACGTTGCTACCCAGGCTTATAAGAAAGATAAACCACTGGAGAAGGATAAGGGGAAGGTTGTGGATTTGGAAGCTGAAGAGGGCATGGAGGATATAGAAACCAAAGGCGTGGAGCCCATATCCAAACTGCCGGATTACATCACTCTATGAAAGGGAAAGGTGAAGGTCACTAAGGAACTAGATATAGGGAAATTTCTCCTAAATACACCCCTTCTACCATAAGGCATCACCTTTGAAGGTCTGCGCTCTGTGCATATTCCCTTTTTAAAGCTAGAAGACTCTGATTTGGTAGACCACGAGAGGCTCCCCCACCTTGCAATGGAGAATTATATGAAGATGGTATATTACAAGGAATCTAGTGTCACCATGTTGGAGCCAGTGGAGTGGATTCGGATAGTGTATTAGTTAGGGTTGTTGAACCTACTGTGGATACCTCACTACCATCACTCCAACATCAACCTCAACTGAATCAAGCAGTTGCTGACCCTGGTGCATGACAGATGTTTGTGGCTAAGTGTGTCGATCCCAATTATAGATATGTTGATCCATCGGATCACGCTATTACCACACTCAGGCTTGAATCTAGCCAAGGTGTTTGGCGGAAAGATGAGTGAGCGTGACCTCGCAGAGGAGATGAAGGAAAAGTTCAAGTTGGTTAAAAAGCCATGCCGGTACTCCATCGCATATATCACTGACCCCGCGGTGAAATTGCTATATAGACCTTAGCTGGAAAGGTCATGAGAAAATGTCACGTGGACAAGATTCCAGCGCGAGTCATTTTGTTAGCTGCACAGTGGGTGGAGAGCATATAGTTCAGTTGGTCATGCTACCTCTGTAGTGATTTCCTTGTGAATTTTTTTGAGGCTCAGGACGAGAGAAAAACATTCCACTAAGCATGGTTATTTCTCTCCATCATGCTAGTGGCCTGGGACCTGCCAGAGAATAGTCATTTTTCTCCCCTGGAGAAAGGATTGCCGGAGGCTGCCTCCCTTTGCGCCACAAAGGATGCTGCATGGGTCATGGAGACCAAATTTTTTTGGGTGTTGATGGAGGTAAGCATTTGCATGGCCATCAACCAGAAGCCATGATTCTCCCCAACATTGTTTGAGTAGCTATCAGAGTACGCAAAGATTAAGACAGACTTCCACCACATATATATCAAGGCACGGAAGGATCTGTAACAGAAATGGTTTGACCTACCTTAGCTTGCTACAAATGATGCTATTCAGGAGGTTATCAAGTGATGGTCGGTAAACTGGAATTCTCCAACTGATATGGTCATAGGAAATAGTAAAGGCACAGGGAGTTATGTAGATATGAAAAAGAAGGAGGCAGAAAAGTAGGTAGTCCAACAGTTGGCTAAAAAGCGAAGGAAGGAGCTCGAGGAGAAGACATGGTTGGAAAAAGAGCATGTTGCAAAGTAGTAGGCCAAACATGAAGAGTGCAACTTTGAGAGGAGTGGTAAGTCCCCTTCACCCTAGATGGGCGGTGGTAGTTAGGAGGAATAGAGCACTCCCTTCAAATAAAAAGGTATAGGGATTAGTAGAAGGATGAGCCTCAGAAGAAGTCGAAAACGAAAAACCCATCGCTGGATCAGATCATACAAATAGAAGGTGATCTCGACAAGATCAGAGATAAGGTGTGCGATAGCATAGTGGACTATTGCAGCAGTTCGAATAGTAGCAATAGCAGGCACTAAGTACTATCCAAAAGGATCTTTGCGAGCTGTAGATCTAGACCAGCAGGATCCAAGTCGACACATGGCAGGTAAGAGCTACACCAATGAGCTTGGCACTTGGGACCAGTAAGGCAGCAAAAATTGTTAGATAACTAGATCTCCAGGCAGTCGCGCTACTGAAAGGATCATTGAGCATGGAGGTGGACAATCACAAGGTCATTACAAGTTCTCTAAACAACATTGGCCTCAACCTCACTGTGCTCCCTAATGAGTATCTTCACATGCTACAGACAGGTGTGACAACATATTTATGAGCATAGGAGCAGCGTGCCCTCAGCCTCATAAGCAAATATCGAGTTAACAATGAGCAGATGTTCGTTGAGAAGACAGAGGCCTTAAAATCAAAAGAAACCATCCAATGCACAAAGTGCTCAGTTAGCGGTCGCAGTGGTAGAAGCATGCAAGACAGTGTTGGCATTGCACATACCTTATGGGGCACCATTGAAGGCCAAGATCAGGAAACTTGCAATGGGTGTGCATGATGCCAATGCAGAGGTGGCAAGAGTTCAATTCAAGATGAAGATGAAAATCACTAAACGAGAGCAGAAGTCACAGTTCAATCCTGCCAGAGGTTAGGGAATAGTGAAAACCCACTGTTAAGGATGGAGTTGCTATGGTGTATGTCGTGGTTGTGGACTGCACCATGCTATTTGAGTAGGCTATGGAAGTAGTGATGACCTTGCAGGAAGATCCCACCATGTAGGTATTAAATATAGAGGTCCTTGAGCTCCAACGGTAATACAACGAAGTGAGGGTGATGACACGCACCGTTGCTACAACACAGTGCCTCACAAAGCTACAGGAAGTTAAGCAACTCCTTACACAGGTGGAATTAGCACAAAAGAAAGAGGCAGACCTTAAGGCCAGGTTGGGGCCTTGGTTGGATAAAGCCCACATAGTCTCAGCCAACATACAGGAAAAGTTAGTGAACATGCAAAGTATGCAACAAAATATTAAGTAGGATAGTGCAGGACCAACCACAAAGCAAGTTGTAGAACAAGTCAAGCAGGCAACCACACAGAGCGCAGCTGAAGTAGCGGTTGCACAAGTGGATTTGGGTGATCTTCACTAGCGTATGTCAACACTACTCCTAGTGCAATATATGAAGCATCAACATGCACATGGAATTCCTACTTCAAATCCTGGAATACCAGGATTGACACGATGACCATTTTTTCCTTCAATACATCCAGACTATGCTGGCATTCTTCATCCCAACCAAATGTAGCATCCTTCATCAACAACCTTTCCATAGGCATGGTAATCTCAGCATAACCCTTGATGAACTTCTAACAGTATCCAGTGTGACCTAGTGTTGCATGCAGTTGTTTGACACTTCTTGGAGCCTACAAATTAATTATGACTGTGATCTTAGTAGGGTCCACCATTAATCCTTGCTTCAACACCACATGACCCAGCAAAATTCTGAAAGGGATGCAGAACAAGCATTTCTTTAGGTTCAGCACAATATGATAACTTCAACATGTATCCAACATCAAGTGTAAACTGGCTACATGGCACTTTACTAGCCCAAACACTGTCCAATCATCAAAATATACCTCCAAGAATTTGTGAATAAATTATTTGAATGTCATGATGACTACGCATGAGAAGATCATCGACGCATTCTTAAGTCAAAAAGGCATCATTGTATAGTAAAGGCACTCCCATTCTATTCTGAAGGTGGTCTTACCCTGTCTTCTAGTGCCATCTTAATCTGATGATACCCAGAGAACCCATCAGTGAATGAGTAGGCCTCCTACCCTCCAACGTTATCTAGTACTTCATCTGTGAATGGTGTTGGAAAAGGATCATGAACACAGGCATCGTTAAGCTTCCTAAGATCAACGCAAATTCATATTTCTCCCTTCTGTTTCTTTTCTTGGACTACCATTGGGCTCACCCAATCAAATTCCTCCACTGGTTCAATAATACATGCTTCAAGCATCTCATCAAACTCCAAGTGGACCTTTTCCTTGTATTTGGGATTAAGGCTTCGCATCTGGTTTCAGAGTTATTTTCATCACTCCCAAATCACCTATGATGCCTTTCAAGTCCGAAAGTTTTGTATGGAACAAATCTTGATATTCGTGGAGTAACTTAGCGACTTTATCTATTGTAGCATCATCCCAGTAATCCCTAATCTTTGCAAATTTCAGCTCCACCTCTATGCCAATGTTTACTTTCCTAGTTTTCAATGGCATGGTGATGTCTGGATTCTCTATCTGCTATCCCTCGACCTCGCAGTGGACTTCTGTTTGTGGGATGTTAATATTCCTTGGATCCTCATCCTTAGCTTCAACATTCATGTTATAGCATTCCAACGCATGGCACAGCTGGGTGCTCCAATCTAGTTGAATTAGTTCCAAAGGATCCTGTAGGATTTGGAAGATCACTGTCTTAACCTCCTGCAGTGCCTCATTAATGCTTTCAAACCTGTCTTCAAAGCTGAATGTTCTCACAAGATTTTCTCTTAAGAGTTCCCACTCTGTTGTGCCGTGGCAGAGCGCTGTCTCCAAATACAAATTCATAGGGATTATGTCCACAATGTGATAGAATAAATGCACCCATTCTGGCTGTGGCTTCATTCCATAAACCTTAGTCCATTTGTCCAAGTGATCATGTGCATCATTCCTCCCCTCATACTTCTCTGTTACCCATAGCTTAGGCTGGCCAAACTGTGTTCTCATCATCCTTCTATAATCCCACCACTCATCAAAGTTGTCTTTGTCCGTACCCCACCACTGAGCGGGTGTAGCGCATAGTGTCCTGTCTAATGCCTGAAAGTGATAATCCTTTGGAATTTCTCTTTCAAAAGAATCAAAAAGTTTATCCACATCAGTTAAGCCATCATAATATTGCAAATTTCTTACCTCCAACGACACACAGTGCAATGATTTGGTCATCATGTTGCAGTGCAATGTGGATACTTCATGCAGCCTATTTTTCCAATGTTCCAACTCTTTGTCTGAATTCGAGGTACTAGAACTTTCACGGTCCCATGCAATTCATCCATCAGCTGTCGAGTTAACCTAGTCTTGGTCTCGCACTATTATTTTATAGATCTTATCCAAATCATCATCACTCTCCTCATAGTCGTAGACTGGTTCAGTAGAGCGCAACCCTTCTGTAGGGTCCAATGGTACTACAACACGAAGCAATTTCCTCTCAAATGACATTATCTATTTCTTCAAATTGATGACCCCATTCATATCAATAGCCAAATCAATTTCCAGGAGCATGGGGTATGGATTTCTATCATCGACAATCTCTATTACTTCTATATCTATAGTAACTTCCTGCAATCATCCCATAGGGATAATCTTCTATTAAGTTTCCATCTTCAGTTGAATCGGAGACCACTGCAGCGCAGGTCTCCCCATTCTCTCCCAGGTTTTCTTAGGAAATAAGTTCATGGTAGAACCCCAAATCTAGAATAACCTGGTCCATCTCATAGTCTCCTATTTGTGCGGTAAGCCTCATTTCATGCCCTATTCTTTCCTCATTCTTACCAATCTTTCTGACTACACGGGGTCCATCAAAAGTATTATCCGTACCGGCACATTTGTTTATAAATTCTTGTAGCCCTTTCACAACCTTGATATCGCACAATAATTTCATACAAGTTTCCAAGAATGTGGTAAGCACAGAGGGGTCAACCTCTATAGGCATGTTGGTATTTGACATTTGTTCTGACTTCCTTAGGTGGAGGCCTCAACAAATCTTTTTTTCACTTCCATGAATGTTTCCTGTGCATGATCCAGATCAAACCCAACCTCATTTTTCTAGAGCCTTGTGGACCCATCCACCTTCTTCAGGACTCTTTACCCTCATCATCACTAGTCATGATCCCGCTTCGCAGTACAATATTCACATTTGGGTCCTCTTTGCGGGGATCAACCCTCATCATCTATAAGTTTTGGGTGGGATGCTGAGGCTGCACCTTCTTCTCTGGCATCTTATCCACCAACACAGGACATTCTTTGATTGTGTGGTCGAACTGAGTGCAATATTGACATGACGGGTATGTCTGGTTATACACTCCCACACGTAATGTCCTAGTGTTCTGAAATTGTAACAAATGGCCTGCCGCTGACCCCTACCAGGTCCTCCTCCTCCTTGGCCTCATTTGTGCCCCTGATATCCTCCACGCATTCCCCCAATACCATAATCTAGAGGATGAGTTTCTCCTTGCATTCGATATGTAGGCATCCTCTCCATCATTAATTCATAGCTCTAATAGTGGCGCTCATCATGGCTTATCGATTTGCAGAAATCACAGAACAATTGTTGTGGTGTCTGTACAAACTTTTGCAGCAAATGACAATTTTCTATTACATGTTTTCTGGCTACTTGACAAATAGCAGACCATAGTGCGGGTCTCGAACTTGGTCCTACTAAAGCTTCCCTCCTTAGGGGCATAGGCCCCTGTCCCGTGATGTAATTCACAAAGACAGGGTAGTGATCTTTATCATGCCCCTAGTTTTTACACTTGAGACACCAAACTTCTTCATGTACCTCTGGTTGAGCTGATTTTTCATTTTTCAAGCTCTGTAACTCCAAGAAAAGGTTCTGCAACTCCACATGAATTTGTTGAACTCCAAAAGAAACATCCTGAATAGGCATTTCATGTAATCTCATCGGAATTTCCAAGACATCTGCCCAAGTTCCTATCTTTTGCTATGATAAAGAAACCCTTAGTGGGGTAGGAGAAAAGCTATAAGCCATTTGCGATGCTGACTATTAGTGAGATTCATATTAGCTTCATAGATCTAGCACTTCAGTCTTTGGTCTAATTCCTAGGGCATTTTGCTGGGCCTCATCATGAGTCCCTTAAATCCAATTACTGATCGTGATTCAGACTTAGGCTTACCTAATTCTTTGTTTAGAGTGGTTTGAGTGTCTGCTAATGATGCCAGCGGTTATCGGTGCAGTATTTAATGTACCATGTCAGTACGCAATCCTGCAGAGTAGTAACCAACTATGCCTTCTTTATATTGTCATATGTAATTTGTTCTGTTGTCAACACAACCTTTGCAACAAATGAAAACTGATCGGATCCTAACGTCTTAAGCCCTTGAAAACTGACAATTTCATCGTATTTGACATGTTGACCAACAGCGGGGCTGGGCAGTGTGGTTGAAGATGTATGTTGTGGAGGTGGAGGTGGAGGTGGTGTGGGTGGATGAGGTATCTCTGGGAAACCCTGCCTTATCAGCTAGACATCACTCTATGGTGAATCCTGTGCTGCTCCCTCATGATCACTTGATGAGGGACTAATCAACAGACTATATTCAGGAATTGTTCTTCCTTGATTACTAAAGCTTCATCTACTTCACGTAGATCCAAACATCAAGGTAGTGGCATAACCATCTTTTCACACAAGAGTATCTTAATCCAAGTATTCAAAGATTTTAAATACTTACCTCGCGGTCCCTTTAAGAATCGTCACTCTGCTTGGCTCTAACTGATTGAGGTATCAATCGCGAATTCTTTCACAAATCCTCCTATGAGTCAATCAAGCTAGTGATCAACACCATGTGAAATCTTATCTTCAGAAGATTCCAACCTCTACATGAGCTCTAGGGTCCACACTATCAGACCATCAAGCCTCCATCTTCCTTGGCCATCTGCCAATTTAGCGATCCACTTGTATAGTTTGATTAAGCAGGTGTAGAAGAAGATCTTGTGTATTTCTATGTAGAAATATCTATCCAACCACTGTTCTTTTGTCAGGGGCAAATTCTTGTTTTGCTATGCCACAAATTCATGGATCTTTTTATCCAACCACTTCTCAATTTCCTTTCTGGTCGGATTCCAGTGATGCAACATCACACATCTCTTTATGTAGATCCCGGTCCCGGAAATGGAACCATTTGTTGGCTTAGTGGGTCCTAACCCAGGTTCAGAGTTAGTTGCACCAAACAAATCCCTACACTACTGTCCCTTTCAGCATCAATCCATAGAGTGCGGAGTGAAGTCTCACCCGAAGCCATATGGGGGTATGTTGGAACCAAGTTTCTGCACCCAGAGATCATCGTGATGTCATTTTGTGCCCTATATGTACCTTTGCATAGATCGATAAGCCCTTATGGGTTATCGATGTAACTTTGTTTAACCAACCTCTAGACCTTCAGGAAGGTTTACAACTGGCTTTTGTCGACCCTGAACAAGTGAATTAGCTACTTACATGCATCATAGATTACTCTTAACCCAGTAATTTCTAAGATCTACTTAAGTGTTCGATATTTGTAACATACAATCATAGGTAGGAAAACAGGTGTGCACTACATCATCACTGCAACAGAATATTTGACCAGATGGGTAGAGGTACATCCTGTGAAAGACTGCGCAGGGGAAAAAACAACAATTTTTGGTTACCCAAAGGTATTAATGAGTGATCAGGGTACACATTTTCTCAATGAGACGATCAGCGCACTGACATAAGAGTTCCAGTTTTACCATCAGAAAAGTACACCATATCACTCTTAGGCCAATGGAACAGTTGAGGCTTTCAATAAGATATTGGAGAATGCACTGATGAAGATTTTCAATGTGTAGTGGAATGATTGGGAAGTTCATGTACCAGCATTGTTATGGGTATACAGAACTACTTGCAAAAAGCTAATGGATCAGACACATTTCCGATTGTTTTAAGGTGTCAAGGTTGTAATGCCGATGGATGACATCTTACCAAGTCTAAGCATAGTAGCCTTCATAGGAATGACAGACTGTGGAGCCTTAGAAGAATAGCTTGCATAGATAATGGAGCTCGAAGAAGATAGGTTTTTGGCTGGATTCCATCAACAAGTTCAAAAGGAACATGAAAAAACTTGGCATGATCGGCACATCAAACTGCGCACCCTCAAGGTAAATCATTTGGTTTTATTATATGATAGCAAGTTCGCAAAGTTTCCAGGAAAGTTTAAGATGCACTGGTCGGGGCCATATGGGGTCAATGAAATTACAGATGGTGGCACGGTTCAGCTCGCAAAGTTGAATGGAGAACCATTTCTGGCAATATTAAATGGAAGATAGTTGAATCCGTACACCGAGGATACAACCCAATGGCTGCATGATGACATGACAGTCTTAGCCCTCCAGGCAGCTACGAGGAAATGCAAGACTATAAAATACACTGCCTAGTTGGTGGAGCTACATGACAGGGTGGCTATGTGAAAAAGGGAGATGTCACAGTACCAGAAGAGGCTCAAAGGGAGCTATGCTACGGAGGGAGGTACCGTGCAGTACAACCAGAAAATGATTGTTACAGTCACTGTTCATGATTTAATAGTGAGGAGACAATTAAGAGGAGCAGGGGGCGGTGGAATTTAACGCATTTAAGGCTGAAATCTTTGGAGATCTACCACCAAATCATCATTTATGGATAGATTTTGGGGGAATAGTTGAATTTGAATTCAAATTTGCCTATAAATTACGTGTGGCCATCCAACAAAGAACACTTTGCATCCTTAGAATTTTTGTGTTGTGTTATCCATCATTTATGAATCCTCAAGTTTTAGCAGATTTGGTCGCTGACTTTGTATTTCATAAATTACTCGAGGATACCCAGCGGTTTATTCTCAGTACGATGTCTAGACCAGGTGAAACTACAAGCACTGGAGGAATTGTTGCCTCTAAGGGAGCTGCTCGAGAGGTTGTGAGCATGGAGGCTCTAGCTACTGTGCCTACAGTGCCAAGGTCACCTCGGCTGAAGCCTACACTAGTGAGAGAAGCCCCCAAGCCCAAGAAAGACAAGCAAAAGAGGCTAATTCTAGTGCAAGTCAACGAGGAGGCACGTTGCTACCCAGGCTTATAAGAAAGATAAACCACTGGAGAAGGATAAGGGGAAGGTTGTGGATTTGGAAGCTGAAGAGGGCATGGAGGATATAGACACCAAAGGCGTGGAGCCCATATCCAAAATGCCGGATTACATCACTCTATGAAAGGGAAAGGTGAAGGTCACTAAGGAACCAGATACAGGGAAATTTCTCCTAAATACACCCCTTCTACCAGAAGGCATCACCTTTGAAGGTCTGCGCTCTGTGCAGATTCCCTATTTAAAGCTAGAAGACTGTGATTTGGTAGACCACAAGAGGCTCCCCTACCTTGCGATGGAGAATTATATGAAGATGGTATATTACAAGGAATCTAGTGTCACCATGTTGGAGCCAGTGGAGTGGATTCGAATAGTGTATCAGTTAGGGTTGCTGAACCTACTGTGGATACCTCACTACCATCGCTCAAACATCAACCTCAACTGAATCAAGCAGTTGCTGACCCTGGTGCATGACAGATGTTTGTGGCTAAGTGTGTCGATCCCAATTATAGATATGTTGATCCATCGGATCACGCTATTACCACACTCAGGCTTGAATCTAGCCAAGGTGTTTGGCGGAAAGATGAGTGAGCGTGACCTCGCAGAGGAGATGAAGGAAAAGTTCAAGCTGGTTAAAAAACCGTGCCGGTACTCCATCGCATCTATCACTGACCCCGCGGTGAAATTACTATACAGACCTTAGCTGGAAAGGTCATGAGAAAATGTCACATGCACAAGATTCCAGCGCGAGTCATTTTGTTAGCTGCATAGTGGGTGGAGAGCATATAGTTCAATTGGTCATGCTACCTCTGTAGTGATTTCCTTGTGAATTTTTGTGAGGCTCAAGACGAGAGAAAAACATTCCACTACGCATGGTTATTTCTCTCCATCATGCTAGTGGCTTGGGACCTGCCGGAGAATAGTCATTTTTCTCCCCTGGAGAAAGGATTGCCGGAGGCTGCCTCCCTTTGCATCACAAAGGATGCTGCATGGGTCATGGAGACCAAATTTTTTTGGGTGTTGATGGAGGTAAGCATTTGCATGGCCATCAACCAGAAGCCATGATTCTCCCCAACATTGTTTGAGTAGCTATCAGAGTACGCAAAGATTAAGACAGACTTCCACCACATATATATCAAGGCACGGAAGGATCCGTAACAGAAATGGTTTGACCTACCTTAGCTTGCTACAAATAATGTTATTCAGGAGGTTATCAAGTGATGGTCGGTAAATTGGAATTCTCCAACTGATATGGTCATAGGCAATAGTAAAGGCACAGGGAGTTATGTATATATGAAAAAGAAGGAGGCAGAAAAGCAGGTAGTCCAACAGTTGGCTGAAAAGTGAAGGAAGGAGCTCGAAGAGAAGACATGGTTGGAAAAAGAGCATGTTGCAAAGTAGTAGGCCAAACATGAAGAGCGCAACTTTGAGAGGAGTGGTAAGTCCCCTTCGCCCTAGATGGGCGGTGGTAGTTAGGAGGAATAGAGCACTCCCTTCAGATAAAAAGGTATAGGGATTAGTAGAAGGAGGGGCCCCGAAAGAAGTCGAAAATGAAAAAACCATCGCTGGATCAGATCATACAAATAGAAGGTGATCTCGACAAGATCAGAGATAAGGTGTGCGATAGCACAGTGGACTATTGCAGCAGTTCGAATAGTAGCAATAGCAGGCACTAAGTACTATCCAAAAGGATCTTTGCGAGCTGTAGATCTAGACCAGCAGGATCCAAGTCGACACATGGCAGGTAAGAGCTACACCAATGAGCTTGGCACGTGGGACCAGTAAGGCAGCAAAAATTGTTAGATAACTAGATCTCCAGGCAGTCGCGCTACTGAAAGGATCATTGAGCACGGAGGTTGACAATGACAAGGTCATTACGAGTTCTCTAAAGAACATTGGCCTCAACCTCACTGTGCTCCCTAATGAGTATCTTCACACGCTACAGACAGGTGTGACAACATATTTATGAGCATAGGAGCAGCGTGCCCTCAGCCTCATAAGCAAATATCGAGTTAACAATGAGAAAATGTTCGTTGAGAAGACAGAGGCCTTAAAATCAAAAGAAACCATCCATGCGCAAAGTGCTCAGTTAGCGGTCGCAGTGGTAGAAGCATGCAGGACAGTGTTGGCATTGCACATACCTTATGAAGCACCATTGAAGGCCAAGATCAGGAAACTTGCAATGGGTGTGCATGATGCCAATGCAGAGGTGGCAAGAGTTCAATTCAAGATGAACATGAAAATCACTAAACGAGAGCTGAAGTCACAGTTCAATCTTGCTAGAGGTTAGGGAATAGTGCAAAGCCACTGTTAAGGATGGAGTTGCTATGGTGTATGTCGTGGTTGTGGACTGCACCGTGCTGTTTGAGTAGGCTATGGAAGTAGTGATGACCTTGCAGGAAGATCCCACCATGCAAGTATTAAATATAGAGGTCCCTGAGCTCCAACGGTAATACGACGAAGTGAGGGTGATGACACGCACTGTTGCTACAACACAACGCCTCATGAAGCTACAGGAAGTTAAGCAACTCCTTACACAGGTGGAATTAGCACAAAAGAAAGAGGCATACCTTAAGGCCAGGTTGGGGCCTTGGTTGGATGAAGCCCACATAGTCTCAGCCAACATACAAGAAAAGTTAGTGAACATGCAAAGTAGGATAGTGCAGGACCAACCACAAAGCAAGTTGTAGAACAAGTCAAGCAGGCAACCACACAGAGCGCAGCTGAAGTAGCGGTTGCACAAGTGGATTTGGGTGATCTTCACTCCAGCCTAATGACTCGAAGGTGAGTCACGATATTTGTGTTGGGGGCCTGTTGGGATGGGGTCCCTTGCGTCTATTTTCGGGCAAAAGCCCAAGTTTTATGTAAAAACATGGAAGGTCTCCAAAAATTGTAGTCACGGAGCACGTAGTTAAGTAAAGAGTCAAAAATAGTTTTTACCCTCTTTTATGTAAGTTAAGTCAACTTTTTGAAGATCTACCCATGGTCCGTGGACCATGGGATTGTATAAATAGGTGTGTCTTAGAGAGTCTAAGGCATAAGATAATAGAAGGTAATGAATTTGTTTATGGGTACGATAGAAGGATTCTATGTTATGGTAGAAGGTAGAAGTAAGGCTCTGCAGCTGAGTGTGGAGAGGCCTAGAGTAGAGACCGCATCTAAGTGCGTGGACCCCTACAACTTAGTGCGCAGGGAAGTCTTGAGTTTGTAAGTTGAACTGAATATCAATAAAAGAAGAGTATTATCGAAGTTCCTGTGTTTTATCTCTTTACTTTTGTTACAAATAAATGCAATTTATACTGTGATAAATAATGGTTTTGTGAAATAATGATGTATTGATGCGTGACTTTACTGGATCTATATTGTTATCTGAATGCAATTTATTTTAAGTTCTTACGTGAAGATTATATCATTGTATGTTAAAAATATTGAACACTTAAGTAGATCTGAGAATTTATTGGGTTAAGAGTAATGTATGATGCACGTAAGTAGCTAATTCACATGTTGAGGGTCACAAAAGCCGGTTGTAGACCTTTGCAAGGGTCTAGAGGCTAGTTAAAGGAAGTTACATCGATAATCCATAAGGGCTTATCGATCTGCACGAAGGCAGATCTAGGGCACGAATCAACATCATACTGATCTCTGGTTGCAGAAACTTGGTTCCAGCATCCTCCCATACTGCTTTGGATGAGACTTTAGTCCGTGTTCTGCGGATTGATGCTGAAAGGGCCAGTAGTGTAGGGATTTGTTTGGGAAACTAACAATGAACCTGGGTCAAGACCCACTAAGCCATCATAAACTACTAAAACAAATTATTTGTAGTGTTGTAAATGAGAACTAATAAGCATTCACCATTATTTAATAAGTTATATATCTTATGATGGTTTCATGTTACTAATAAAAAAAGATGAAAAATAGGGGAAAAGGATACTGAAATGGTTATGTAAACAATCAATAATAATGACAAGATATAAGTTATTAATCTACAAACAACTTTCTACAGAGGAACAATTGTTTTGGGCTATTAATGGACCTCTAAACGAGCTATCATCAAAAGGAATTATAAAGAGAAAATAAAGAGGATAAAAATAATAATCAAAGGTACGTATTCTTAGCTCATAAACTATAAGGAAGGAGAAGGTGAAGAGATCCAAAAAATATAGTGACAATGTTTCTACTAGCCTACAACAATATAATCCCTAAGAAGCTCCCAAAATATGGCTTAAAGAAGAAGTATTAGAATCCATATAGGAGTCTATATATTCCTCCTAATATTTAGAGATGAAAATAACTAGGCTTACAATTATATTACTACGAATAAGGAACCCTAAATCTTACAATAAACAAATAGCCAAACAAAACAAGAAAATTTTTAATTTTCAGAAAAGTTTGGTAATGCAATTTTCTCACCTTTATTATGGAAGTGTAAAAAATGGCCCAAAAAGTGTGTTGGGTTCCTGAGGCTTCAATTTTTTAAGATCTGCTCTAAATATTCCATCTACTATTTCTTTGAGATCTATGGCATGTGAAACATTAAGTAAAGGAAAAAAGTATGAAAATGGAAAAAAAGTGATAAAAAAATGGAAATAATAAATGGAATAAAGATGTAAAAAATCATTACCAATCACGGCCTAAGATGCACTAGTTTTTTGGTATCATTCTATAACAAAAAGAGCTAAACTATGGGTTGAAAATAGTCCAACAATTAAATTCTTATAGTTATAGATTACAAACCCTAAATATGGATACATTTTCATATGAAATTATACATATATTAGTATAAAGGAAACATAAGTGTAACACACATTATATGATAAATTACCAATCTACCCAAGGATAGATTTTTATGTTAACGTTTTGACACCTATGCAAAGACCATCTAACAATGTTTGGTGGGCCTCTCCATGGGAGGGTTCTTCATGAATCTTATACATGTACGAGAATGGTTCCTCTCTCCAAAATGGTTAGATGAGACAAAGAGAAAAAATATAAAAAGGAGTGAACTCACTAGTGGACAGAGCTTAGTTCTCATAATATCATAAGTTTGATAATGATATGTTCATGTTGAAGAGGAGGGAAACATGTCTAATTTATAATAAAATGCTTATTAAATTAATAAGGTTAAATATTAGAAAATATTTGTTGGACCAAATCGAGATGAAACTAATTTGGTATTTTATTATTTTTTGTGAGAGGAAATGATAAAAAATAATGGTTAATGACCTTTATTTGAGGAACTTACTCAAAAATAATTATTTATCAAGTTTTAATTAAAATTATTTATAAATAAATTATTATTATTTATATTCCATTTGATTGGATAAAATTGTTTATAAAATAATTATAAAATTAATCTAGTTGAGGGTAAATTGGTTGAAAACAATTTATAAATAATTATTTAATAAATTATTTCATGGGAATGTTCAGAACATTTAGAAATAATTAATAAATCAAGATTTATTAAGTTATTTCTATGGGAATAAATGGAATGAGTGAAAATAATTATATTGTCATCACCTAAATGGGTAAAATTACGAGAATAACATAAAATTAATGAATTATGGATTATTCTCATATACACGGATAAATTAGTAGAAATAACTTAGGAAAATTAGTTTTGTAGACTACTTCCTTTTGTGAAAGTGAGTTTTAATGTGTAAATCCCATATTAACATAGCATATTTTTATTCACCTAATAATTTTGGTAAGGTGATAACTTTTTATGTGATAACAAGGGATTTGAATTATAATATGTTCTTGTAATCCATTACTAGAACCTGATATTTATGAACTAAGATGATGCTCCTTAGATATGGAAATAACATCATCAAGCGTTAATGGATTTGACTTATATTAAATGGGAGGAGACCCATAATTTTCTAAGACATCAAAATTTTGTGTTTGGATCCCTAGCTACCTTTGATTAACATAATGGTTTTAAAATTCCTTCTAAAAATTTCCACTTATAGCCATGTTATAGCAAATTATCACACTTCTATAGATAAATCTCAAAATCTCAAGTGTAATACCCACTGCACCTTACAATGGGTTACTATCACCTCATGAACCCTATTCTCATTTCTAGACAACTCCTCTAACTCAGGTGGGGTTCTCCACATAAATCTTACAAATATAATGGCCCAACCACACCAACTTGGAATATCTCCAAAGTTTCTACTTCACAGTTCATTAATCAAATGGTCTGATCAATTAAGCTTTAGGTGGAATATACAATTGCTTGGTTTCTTAGAGTAAAGATGGGGTAGGATTAAAATGGAATGTATCCAAACATCATAACTATAGGATTTCCCAAGAGAGTGGAATGATAGAAAAATGGTTTGAATTATTTACAAAAAGGTATAAAGTGATGGAGAATAAAGGATCAATTCCCTAGACTATCAGGGAAATTATGGGCATATGGGTTCAAAGGATTAAATCTATGAAGGAGTACTGATAGTAGAAATTTCAAGAAGAAATAGAGAAGAAAAAATTGTTTTTATCAAAGCTTTTGTGATATTTGTCTTTGAATATATAGGCCAAATCTTCCTTTTAAATAATATTCCATCAATAGACATAGACACATACATATCACAATTTTTTTCTTAAGCTAGAATAAAATTATTGATCACCCTTTTGTAGTTTCCTCAAGAGATGAACCTACCCAAAACATTTTCAAAATATATTTTAAGAAAAACATCTATATTGAAATAGTGTTTACTTACAGTGATAAACACAAGGTAATGTTTCCTCAACATTTCATGAGTTTTTTGATGATGTGGATTAGTTTGTGGCCTAATAATAGTTCCTTAACTTTTCTAACAAAGCCTTGTACATTGTTTGTGTAATTACAAGGCTTTTTCACTAATGTTTCCATGCTAAAGGATCATGAAGAAATATTGTCATGTTGATTATATTTATCATCATACTTTTGTATGACATACATTAAATGCAAGTCACCTAAACAATGCACCATACAAATACTATGTTATTGCATTCATTACATTTTGTTCCACCATCATGTATAATCGTAGAAGTCGTAGCAAGTTCACATCCACAAGTCAATTTACATACCACCCAAGGTGATATTTCTCAACAAACAAGGGTTTCAACTCCAACATGTAGTCCCTATTAGTTTTAGGAATTCCTCAACCTCAATGTGACCAAGAATTATTGATTTTCCTTCTAATACTTTTCCTAAGAGGAAATAAACAATTCAAATGTCAATGTATTATACTTTTGTAGCCCAAAATATTTAAGGGTCACTTAGCCATAGGTTCCATCTGATTAGAAAATGTAATCCAAAATGAACAAATTTTCAAGATGCACCCATTGTCTTGAAATAGACTTGAATTCTTAGCTTCATGATGTAAGGCACGTCTATCGTGGCAATGTTCAAATCATGAAGAAACTAATGTAACCAATATTTCACCTTGATTTTTTCAATATTAACAAACTAAAATTACAAGTGCAACATAGGAAACCTCCAAAAATTACAGATATCCTTCTATAGATTAAAACTAACGATTAACACTACATCGATGTGCCTCCACATTATTTACATGTTTCACAATTTTTTCTTGGACAAAATTGTTGATAACAAGTCACATGTGAGAGAATTCTCCCATCATTATTGTTTGTAAACATTGGTAAGAAGGGAATCTCTAATGGTCAATTCACATCCTTAATAAAAAACCACATTTGTTGATGTGGTACTACAATTACACCATTTGCATTCAACGAAATAACATTAACAAATAAAAATAACTTCTATTGTAAATAAATACACTATCTACATTTACTAGTGAAAGAATTCCATACTAACCAATGTGATGGTAAATAATAAGTAGATATGAACACTTCATTCATTTAACAATAATTTTTTTTAAGAAGAATATAAATTTAACAATACAATTTTTCATTCCCTTTCCACCCTTTCCATTTTCTCTTGTAGCACAACTCCTCCCCATTTACTTCTTACTTTGCATCATCCATGCATCATATCTAGCCAAGGGGGTTAGCCATTAGAAATAGTATTCCAATATAGGTAAAATGCTCTATAGTTTACTCATACGATGAAAATATTTTCAATCTTCATCCACTAAGACTGGAAATATGCATAGAGTAATTATATGTTTGCTTTTAAGGTGGAAATTTCCATTCGTTAAAATATTTCAATTACATCCTTACCACATCCATGTATGGAATATCTTACAATGTTAGCATTATTAGTTACTATGTTTTTGTTTACGCTTGAAATATTCATTTTATAAAGCATTCAAATACGCACGAAAAATGCATGCATGGTCGATATTCTTAGTAATTCAGGAAGGGAGAAATTCTAAAGTATTATCTAAGTTGGATTGAGTATGCCCTTTACATTACATCGTATAGCAACCTTGGAAAATAAAAAAGAGAAAGAACATGTTATATTAAATGTTTGTAAAATCAATGTGTATATCCTTCTGGATCCTATGATGTAGGTTAATAAAAAATGTTATCTTTAAAGATGTTTGTAATAATAGAGATTAGCTAGTGTGGAAGATAGAGATGATAAACTAATGTATTTTTGTCTCATAAGCTCAACACTTTGTTGAGACGTTGTGGTCATTATAAGCTGTAAAGAGTTTGAATATATATCAGTTGACAAAGATCTGAAATGTAGGGAATTTGAAATTTAGAAAAAATAACTAAGGGAGAGGTGGTAGAATATAATCTTATTATCACTTGAAATTTACCTGGTTGTATTAAGGAAAATCTAGTGTAATTTTAAACCGGTCTTTTAGATTTGTAGCTAGACCTTCCAATACAGAGAGTGATCTCTCTTTGACTCAACTACTCAATGTCAACATAGTAAACTGTAATTTTTACACCTAGTGGCTTGATCTACTATAACAGGGCTAAAAAGTTTGGTTGGAAAATAAGGAAAAGAACCATTGGGCATGGAGTCACAGGTTGATTTTAATCAAGATTTCAAGATCTAGTTGGTAAAATAAATAGAAATCAGAGGCAAGATAGATAGTGCTTATTTAGGCCCTTTGATTTTCAAGATGGTAGGTGGAAAAAAACAAACTATTACAACAGAGCATCAAGATGAAATTCTGATAATATTTTAATGTTATAAATAGTAGAACATGTCAATAAAGATGTATTTTGAAACTTATATAACTCTCATTCAAATATCAAGACTTAAATATCCATGGAATGTAACATCATTGAGAGATAGACTAATAAACATCACACAACAATCTTTGATATGCGAGCTTCAAATACGTTTTCCTTAAACTATTTATTAATGTCAAATAGATTCAAACACATAATACAAGTATTTTTTCTCAAAAAACCAAGCTCCAATGCTTCTTTTACATCTACTTTATAGAAAACGTATACAATCTTTAGATCCATCATTTTTGGAAAGATTCAATTTACAAAATATTAAAATCTACATATATCTAATATTTAATCTAATATTATTAGATAACTAAGAAAACTAACAAGCTTCTTGTATCCTCCACTTTGAAATTGGACATATAGCTATAGAAATAGCTTAAAAGATGCATCTAGAACAATCTGTTGATCTCATGGAGAAAAATATAGATGGAATCACAAAAAATCAGCCCCACTTGCAAACTACCCGTTGAAACATTTGACATGTTTTGTTACCAAAAGAGATAAGTCATCTTATCTCATCAAAATTTATGGGTCTCCATTTATCTTTGACTTATCTAATCCCATCAATACTACTCATATATACAAAAAATGCTTTTAAAAGGATATACTTTAGCGCTGCTAAAATATCTGGGTAATGCGTTGCCAAAACAAAGTGCTGAAAAACTGGGTTTTTATGCAATGCCATTTCATTTTGCAACACTGATTCACCTCGTTTACTTCAACTTTTTGGTTTCCTCTGCTAAGATATTGATGTTTCTAGGCTCAGTTGTCTTTATTTTACTGCTTTCTCTAAGCCTAACAACCACTATCTCTACAATCTTCTCCTGCAAAATACTTTGATTTTTCCCTTCCTTCAGTTTAGTTACCTTTCTTCTGCTAACCTATGTTTTTTCTACATATTCAAGGTATTCATCCACATTAATGACTTGATCTTTTAGGGTAGGATTTAATCTTATCTTTGCACCTGATATCAGTGTGTTAACAAACCTTGTATGAGGTTTTCTTGTTTCATATCCTTCAGTTATTGTATATCGTTGTTGCAAAAAACACTGAGAGGGTGGGGGGGCAGAATCTATATTTTAAAAATTACTTAAACCTTTCAATTTCTTGTTCATATTTTTGTATGCTACTATCATTAAGTAAACCAACGTATGTACATGATTATGATGAAGGAAAATCGTGTATATCCAATTAACTAAATTTTCATATATTTCACCATTTGTTATAGTTTAACCAATATATCATTACCACATTAGGCTTTAATTAAATAGTAACCATCAGCAGTAAGAAAAGAATAAAACATCACACATAAGAAACACATCAACACATGAGGACAACATGATTTTTAGGTGGAAACGCAATATGGGAGAAAACCATTTTTTTCTTCGTCTTTGTCTTCATCTTTTATTAAAGGAAAAAATATTACAATCTTGTACTAACAGAGAATCATACCACTATGCATGCACCAATCTATAGAAGGATACAACCTTCTCTCGTTCTATAACACCCACTAGAAGGGAGCTCCAACTCCCTGATCTCATTTACCGACACCTACCAGAAGGAAGTTCCAAACCCCTAATCAGATTTTCCAACTACCACTGGAAGGAAGATTTAACTTCCTCATTGAAGGCTCCAATTCTCAACACCTTTGTGGACCATAGTTCATAATATTTCATACTGGATCCACTTGACTCAAAACATTAAACCTGTAGGCCACTTTTCAACATATTTTCATATTAGATACACTACCATCATTTAAGCCCAATACCAAATAAATTTTTTGAAACCAATCACTCAATCACTAAACCAACTTAATCATCAAAGAAATCATTGAATCTTAATCAATCAATTAAACTAGATCAAAATAAACCAATATAGATCATATCAATGCACAACTACTCATTAATAATCCAAAATTGTTACCTATCACAGAAACCACCTACTGCTACTACAAACCCTGAGCAACCATATGTTAGAACATATACACTACTATTCGGAGTCATACCCGTGTATGTACACATTTCTCCTTAAGAGGACCTAAGTACAGATCTTAAAATGGTGAAAAACTAACTCTAAATCATTGTCACGCTGAATCAATCAAGGAACACATAGTAAACCCATCACAACGCATTGAACCAGATATAGATCATCATGCAGTAGCATCATATCTAGTCAACATATATTTCCATAAACATTTCAACCCAACCAGAACTATCAAACACATATTATCATAAGAGAGACTCCATCGACAAACAAGAGCAAACATAATAGAATTGATCATACATCATTAACATCTCATACTACAAAAACCTAGTAGATGCATGTGACTCTTATAAAACACTTCCATGTAGGTAAACGCTTATCATTCACCACACATGTGTACATTTCTATCCATATTGAAGAATATATACACAACTTGTTAGAAGAATATTTGCATATGTATGTGACTTCTCAATGGAAAACCACATATCTATAATCATTGAATCATACCCTCGCTACATAACACAACATCTACCAAACTTAATTATCGACATACAAAATATTACAGACACACATCATAATATCGTCATCACATATCTATCAAAACCTAAACAAATTATCTAGTATGTGGTCATTTCAGATATATTAGGTCTACTCCATCTCCATTCTCCCACATGCAAACCTATTTCATATCAATTTTTTCATAAATAATCAATCACATACACATTCTAACACTTGATCTCCATCTCCTTATATAGTATAAGCCATAAACCATTTTTCGGATGGGGTCCCTTGGGTCAGTTTTGAGACAAAATCCCAAGTTTTAATGTAAAAAGATGTAAAGTCTCTGCAAATCGTGGTCATGGAGCGCGTAGCTAATTAAGAGTAAAAAATGGTTTTACCCTTCTTTTATGTAACTTGAGTCATCTTTTGAAGATCTACCCATGGTCCACGGACCATGGGATTACATAAATAGGTGTGTCTTAGGGATGTCTAAGGCAAGTAATTGATGTTGTCTATGGGTACGACGAAATGACTCTAGAGAGTTAGTGTAGAAGAGTAAGAAGGAAGGCTCTACAGTTGAGTGAATGTATGTATGAATGCACTTTATGCTGTGATGAATAATGGTTTTATGAAATAATGATGTATTGATGCACGACTTTACTTGATCTACATTGTTACCTGAACACAATTAATGATAAGTGATTATGTGAAGATTATAACGCTTTTTGTTAAAGTATTAAACACTTAAGTAGATCTGAGAAAATAATGGTCTAAGAATAATTAATGGTGCATGTAAGTAGCTAATTCGCCTATTGAGGGTCCGCAAGAACCAGTCATAGACCTTTGCAGAGGTGTAGAAGCTAATTAAAGGAAGTTCATCAATAAGCCATAAAGGCTTATCAATCTGCACGAAGGCAGATCTAGGTCATCAAAAGGACATCACACTGATATCTAGGTGCAGAAACTTGGTTCCAGCATCCCCCCATACTTCTTCGAGTGAGACTTCAGTCGACGCACTGCAGATTGATGTTGAAAGTGCAAGTAGTGTAGGGATTTGTTTGGTGCAACTAACTCTGAACCTGGGTTAAGACCCCCTAAGCCAACAAATGATTCTGTTGTTGGGATAGGGATCAGCATAAAGAGATGTGTGATGTCACATTACTGGAATCCAACCAAGAAGTAAATTGAGAATTCGTTGGATGGAAAGATCCACGAATTCGCGACGTGAGAAAACAGGAATCCGCGCCTAACAAAAGAATAGTGGTTGGACAAATATTTGTACATAGAAGTACATGAAATATTCTTCTGCACCTTCCCAATCGAACTATACGAGTCGATCGCTAAATTGGCAGATGACCAAGGAAGGTGGAGGCTTGACGGTCCAATAGTGTGGACCCTGAAGCTTGTGCGGAGGTTGGAAGCTTCTGAAGATAAGATCATGTGTGCAATTGATCATTGGCTTGATCAAGTCATCGGAGCATTTGTTACATAGTTTGCAGTTGATACCTCAGTCAATTACAACAAAGCAGAGGGGCGCTTCTTCAAGGGACTGCGAGGTAAGTATTTGAGATCCCTGAATACTTTATTTAAGATACTCTTGTGTGAAAAGCGGTTTATGCCATTGCCTTGATGTTTGGATCTACGCAAAGTGGACAAAGCTTTAGAAATCAAGGAAAATCAGGTCTTGAATATAGTCCATTGATTGTACCTCCTTCAAGTGATGATGAGGGAGCAACACAAGCTTCACTGCAGAGCATTGTCTAGTTGATAAGGCAGGGGTTTCCAAAGATACCTCACCCGCCCACACCACCTCCACCCTCACGTCCACAACATACACCTTCACCCACACCGCCACCACCACCTCTGCTAGTCAACATGTCAAATATGATGAAGTTGCTAGTTTTCAAAGCCTTAGGAAGTGAGGATCTGGATCAATTTTGGTTTGTTGCCAAGGTTGTGTGGACAACACAACAAATTACAGATGATAATATAAATAAGGCACAATTAGTCACCACTCTACAGGGCCGCGTGCTGACATGGTATGTTAAGTATTACACTGATAATCCATTGGCATCATTGGCGGATACTCAAACCACTTTGAACAAGGAATTTTGTAAGCCTAAATCTACCTCGCAGTCGGTAATTGGATTTAAGGAAATCATGATGAGGCCTAGTGAAATGCCATGGGAGCTAGATCAAAGACTAGAGTGCGGGATCCACGAAGATAATATGAATCTCACAAATAGGCATCACTGTGATTGGTTTATAGTTGTGCTCCTACCCCACTAAGGATTGTTTTATTACAACAAAAGATAGGAACTCAGGTGGAAGCCCTGGAAATCGTGATGAGATTGCATGAGACACCTATCCAGGATGCTTCTTTTGGGAGTTCAATAGATTCATGCATAGTTACAGAACCTCTACTTGGAGTTGAAGAGATTGAAAAAGGAAAAAGAGGCTCGGCCGGAGGTGCATGAAGAAGTTTGGTGTCTCAAATGTAAAAACCAGGGGCATGATAAAGATCACTACCCTATCTTCACGAATTACATCGTAGGAGGGAGGCTTACCAAATTCTTGGAGACTTGTATGAAACTACTGCACAGTAGAAAGGTTGTAAAAGGGCTACAGGAGTTGATAAATAAATGTGTCAATAAGGATAATACTTCTGATGGATCCCGTGTAGTTAGAAATATCGATAAACATAAGGTAAGAACAGAGTGCAAGATGAGGCTTATCGCACAAATAGGAGACTGTGAGATGGACCAAGTTATTTTGGATTTGGGGTCTGACATGAACGTATTTCCTAAATAAACCTAGGAGATAATGGGGAGAATTGCGTTGTGGTGGTCTGCGATTCAACTGAGGATGGAAAACCAGCAGAAGGTTATCCCTATGGGACGATTGCAAGGGGTTACTTTAGATATAGAAGGTGCGAGTGCCCTAGCCAATTTTGAAGTAATAGAGATTGTTGATGATAAAAATCCATACCCCGCACTCCTCAGAATTGATTGGGCTATCGACATAAATGTGGTTATCAATTTTAAGAAGCAAACAATGTCATTTGAAAGGAAATCGCTCCCTGTTGTAGTACCATTGGACCCTACAGAAGGACCATGCTATACTAAATCAGTCTGCAACTATGAGGAGAGTGATGATGATTTGGATCAGATCTATAAAATCACAATGTGAGACTAAGACTAGGTGAATCTAACAGCTGATGGATAAATTTCATGGGATCGCGAAAGTTCTTGTACCTTGAATTCCGACGAAGATTTGGAACATTGGCAAAACAGGTTGCATGAAGTATCCACACTGCATTGAAACATGATGACCAAATCACTGCACTGTGTGTTGTTAAAGGTAAGAAATTTACCTTATGATGATGGTTTAACCAACGTAGATAAATTTTTGGATGCTTTTGAAAGAGAAGTTTGATTACTACTTTTAAGCGTTGGACTGGGCACTACGTGCTATGCCCACTTGGTGGTGGGGTACGCACAAAGACATATTTGATGAGTGGCATGATTATAGAAGGATGATGAGAACACGATTTGGTCATCCTAAAGTATGGGTAACTGAGAAGTATGATGGAAGGAATGACCCATGCAATCATTTGTCTAAATGGACTAAGGTATATGGAACGAAGACGTAGCTAGAATGGGTGAATTTATTATGTCACGATTTGGAAATAATCCCTATGAATTGGTATTTGGAAATGGAGCTCCCCCATGGCACCACAGAGTGGGATGGCTTAAGAGAAGGGTTCATAAGGAAATTAAAATTTGAGACGGATTCAAAAGAATTGATGAGGCACTATAGTAGGTTAAGGTAGCGATCTTCAAAATACTGCAGGATCCTTTGGAATTGATTCACCCATATTGGAGCACCCAACTACGCCATGTGATGGAATGTTATAATATGATCATTGAAGTGTAGGATGAGGATCCAAGGAATATCAATATCCCAGAAGTAGAAGGCCACTGCGAGGTGGAAGGTCTGCATATAGAGAGCCAAGATATCATCGCACTGCTGAAGACTAGGCAAGTAAACATTGGTACTGAAGCAAAGCCTAAATTTGCGAAAGTCAGAGATTATTGGGATGATGTGATAGTGAATAAAATTTCTAAGTTATTCCGCGAGTACCAGTACCTTTTTCCTACAAATTTTTTAGACTTGAAATGAATCATAGGCAATTTGGGAGTGATGAAAATAACTTTGAAACCCGACGCAAAGCCCGTTAAGCAGAGGCCATATCGCCTTAATCCCAAATACAAAGAAAATGTCTGCTTGGAGTTGGACAAGATGCTTGAGGCAGGTATTATTCAACTAGTGGAGGACTCTAATTAGGTGAGCCAAATGGTAGTCCAAGAAAAGAAACAAAAAGGAGAGATAAGGATTTGCATAGATCTTAGAAAGCTTAATTATGCATGTTTCCATGATCCCTTTCCTACACCGTTCACAGATGAGGTACTAGATAATGTTAGAGGACAGGAGGCTTATTCATTCACTGACGGGTTCTCTGGGTACCATCATATTAATATCGTGCTAGAGTATAGGAGTAAGACAATCTTCGCGATGGAGTGGGGTTGTTTCTAGTATACAGTGATGCCCTTCAGACTCAAGAATGCACTGGCAATATTCTTGTGCGTAGTTATCATGGTGTTCAAAGAATTTATTCACAAATTCTTGGAGGTATATTTTGATGACTTGACAGTGTTTGGGTTAGTAAAGCGCCATGTAGCTAGTCTGCACTTAATGTTGGATACATGCCAAAGGTATCAGATCACATTGAACCTAAAGAAGTGCTTGTTTTCTGTCCCCTTTGGGATTTTGCTGGGTCTTGTGGTATGCAAGGAAGGACTCATGGTGGACCCTGCCAAGATCACGGTAATAATTAATTTGGAAGCCCCAAGGAGTGTCAAATGGTTGCACCCAATGCTAGGCCATACTGGGTATTATCAGAAGTTCATCAAGACTTATGCTCAGATTACTGTGCCCATGGAGAAATTGCTAAAGAAGGACGCCACATTCTATTGGGATGAAGAATGTCAGCGCAGTCTGGATGTCTTGAAGGAAAAAGTGGTCACTACAACGATATTGGTCTTCCCGGGTTGGAAGAAGGAATTCCATGTGCACATTAATTCCTCGTGCATTGCATTGGGATTAGTACTGACATAGGCTGGTGAAGGGGAGATGGATCATCTTATAGCATTTGCGAGCAGAAAGTTGTTAAAGGCTGAAAATAATGATTCAACAACAGAGAGTGAAGGATTGGCTATGGTGTACGTGCTCCAAAAATTTAGTCACTACCTGTTGGGTGAACACTTCAAGATGTACATAGACCATTCTGCATTGAAGTAACTAGTCAATAAGGTTGTGTTGAGGGGGAAAATAGGTAGATGGCTGTTGTTATTCCATGAATATGATTTTGAGGTTATTGTGAAACCAAGAAGTTTGAATGTAGGACTTTCCCATCTGTTGCGAATTGAGACAGGGTAGGAGCCTACTAGTTTAGAGGAAGGGCTACCCAATATGTAGCTCTTTACAGTGCATGTAGAGGACAACCACTTTGTAGACATTATCCTTTTTTTGACCAGAGGAACAACTCTACAATGCCACACCAGTCAGTAGAAAAAAGAGTTGGTAGTATGCGTGGCTGATTTCTCTGTAATTGCTGGACATTTGAATAAAATGGGATCAGATGAGATACTTCGATGATATGTGCCTGATTTTGAATGAAATAGTATCCTCGTTGAAGCTCATGGAGGAGCTGCAGGAGGGCACTATACAGGACAAGCAACAACGCAAAATTTTTTTTGTGCTGGGTTATGGTGGTCGAAACTACATAAAGATTCTAAAGCATATTGTAAGGCATGCGATGCATATCAGAGGATGGGAAGGTAGTCATGGAGGGATGAGCTTCCTCTAAATCCACATGTGTCATTGCAGCCATTTCAATAATGGGAAATTGACTTTGTAAGACCGGTTCATCCCCCGGGTAAGAAAACAAGTGTGCGCTACATCATCACTGTGACTTAACATTTGACCAAATGGGCGGAGGCACAACCTATGAAGGACTATACAGGGGCAACAACAACAAATCTTTGGTTTGAATATGTGTTGACTCAGTTTATTTTCCTAAAGGTATTGATAAGTGACTGCGGTACACATTTTCTCAATGAAACAACCAGCGTGCTGACAGAAGAATTCCAGGTTTACCATTAGAAAAGTGCACCATATCACACCCAGGCTAATGGAATAGTGGAGGCTTTTAATAAGATATTGGAAAATGCATTGACCAAGGTTTTCAACGTGCAGCAAAATAATTGGGATGTGCATGTACTGGTGATATTATGGGCACAAAGTACTACTTGCAAAAAGTTAATAGGGAAGACGACTTTTCGATTGGTTTATGGTGTAGAGGTTGTAATGCCTATGGAATATATCGTGCCTAGTCTATGAATAACAACCTTCATAGGAATGGCAGACTACAAAGACTTAGAAGAATGGATCTCGCAACTAATGGAGCTTGAAGAAGATAGGTTTTTGGATGGATTCCATGAGAAACTTCAGAAGGAATGCAAAAAATCTTGCCATGATCGGCACATCAAACTACACACCTTCAAGGTAAATGACTTGGTTTTATTATATGATAGCAAGTTTGCTAAGTTTCTAGGAAAGTTTCAGATGCACTGGTTGGGGCCATATGTCGTTAAAGAAATTACAGACGGTGGCACAGTTCAACTCGCAAGTTGAATGGAGAACCATTTCCAGGAAGGGTAAATGGAAGTTGGTTGAAGCCATACACAGGAGATCTGGCTCAATCACTATATGATGACACGACAGTCTTATCACTCTAGGCAGTTCCAAGGGAGTGTGAGACTATTAACTACACTGCCCAATTGGTGGAACTATGTGATAGAGGGGCTGCACAGAAAAGGGTGATGCCACAGTATCAAAAGGTGCACGAAGGGAGTTGTGCTATGAGGGGAGACACTATGCAGTATAGCCAAAAAATCACCTTTACAGTCACTGTTCATTATTTGACAGCCAGGAGATGGTTAAGAGGAGCGACGGGGTAGCATTTAAGGTTGAAATCTTTGAAGATCTACTTCCAAATCAGCATTTATGGATGGATTTTGGGGGGAATGGTCAAGTTTGAATTCAAATTCGCCTATAAATTATGCATGGCCATCTAGTAGAGAACACTTTGCGTTCTTAGAATTTTTTATCTGTCTTGTCTATCATTTATGAATCCTCATTTTTTCATAGATTTATTCACAAGCTCTATGTTTGACACTTTACCTAAGGATACCAAGAAGTTTATTCTCAAGACTATGTCCAGATGAGGTGATACTGCAAGCACCGAAGGAACTTTTGCCTCTGAAGGAGCAGCTCCAGAAGTTGTCAACATCGAGGCTCTGACTCTTGTGCCTAAAACGCCAAGGTCATCTAGGCTGAAGCCAACACTAGTGCGTGAAAATAACAATCCCAAGAAAGACAAGCAGAAGAGGCCAATGCTGGTGCAAGAGTTGTCGAGGAAGCACTCTGCTACCCAGGTCCAGAAGAAAGATAAACAACCGACGAAGGATAAGGAGAAAGTTGTAGATTTGGAGGTCGAAGAGGGAGTGTAGGATATCGATACTTAGGGCATGGAGCCCATCTCCAAATTTCTGGATTACATCCCTCCATGTAAGGGAAAGGTGAAGGTCACTAAGGACCCAGATGTGGCAAAATTCCTCATAAATATGCCCCTACTACTAGAAGGCATCACCTTTGAAGACCCATGCCTAGTGTAGATTCCCCATTTAAAAATGGAAGATTGGGATTTGGTGGATCATTAGAGGTTCCCCTACCTTGTGACAGAGGACTACATGAAGTGGGTGTATTATAAATAATTCAGTGTCACCGCATTGGAGCCAGTCGAGTGGATTCGTGGAGTGACTCAGTCAGGGCTGTCGAACTTGCTATGGGTTCCCCACTAGCCCGCTCCAACATCAATATCATCTATATCAATAAATTGCTAACCATGGTACATGATGGATGTTTGTGGCTAAGTGCACCAATCCCAATCACAGACATGTTGATCGATCGGATCATGCTCCTGCCACATTCATACTTGAATCCAACCAAGGAATTTAGTGGAAAACCCAGTGAGCGCAACTTGGTAGAAATGATGAAGAAGAATTTTAATCTAGTTAAGAAGATGTGTGGGTACTCCATCAGGTCTATCACCAACCCCATGGTGCAAATTGCCACGTAGATCCTCACTAGTAAGGTCATGAGGAAATGTCAGGCAAATGAGGTTCTAGCATTAGTAATCTCATTAATTTCATAGTGCGTAGAATGTGTGCAGTTTAACTGGTCATTCTACCTCTGCAGCGAGTTCCTTGCGAATTGTCGCGAGGCTTAATACAAGAGAAAAACCTTCCACTACTCATGGTTGTTTCTCTCTATCATGATAGTAGCTTGGGAGTTGTTGGAGGACAACCAGTTTCCTCCCTTGGAGAAAGGGTTATTGAAGGCTGCATAGTTTGCCTCCCTTTGGGCCACAAAGAACTCAGTGCGAGTCACAGAGACAATTTTTTTGGGTGTTGATGGAGGTGAGCCTTCGAATGGCCATCAACCAAAATCCATGGTTGTCCCCAAATTTGTTTGAGAAATTATCAAAGTATGTGGAGTTAAAGGGAGACTTCTAGCACATGTATGTCAGGGCATGAAAGGATCCACAACAGAAGTGGTTTGATTTTCCTTATCTTGCCACAGATGATGTCATTCAGGAGGTTATCAAGTGTCGGCAGGCATATTGGCATTCTCCATTTGATCTGGTTGCAAGCACTAGCAAGGGCATCAGGAGTTCCGCAAAGAAAAAGACAAACAAGGTAGCAAATCAAGCAGTCCAGCAGTTGGCCGACAAGTGAAGGAAGGAGGCTAAGGAGAAGGCCCTACAGGAAAAGAAGCACATTGCAAAGTAGTAGGCTGAATAGGAACAACATGACTTTGAGTGGAGCTATAAATCTTCTTCACCCCAGACTAAGGAAGAGGAACAGTCAGAGAAGGGAGGTGGTAGAGAGGAAGAACATAACAGTCCATTTCGGGTGAAGAGGTATAGGGAACAATAGAAGGAGGGGCCCTGGAAGAAGTCAAAAGCGAAAAAGCCACCACTAGATCCCATCGCGCTCACAAAAGGTTATCTCGAAAAGATCAGAGATAAAGTGCATGATGCCATAGTGGAATTGCTGCAATAGTTTGAACAAAATCACCTACAGTTGCTAGGCACTCTTCAGAAGGATCTACGTGAGCTACAAATCTAGACCAGTAGGATATAGGTGGGCGCAGGGCAGGTGAGCATCACATAGATGAGATTGGAGGCAAGGACCAGTTAAGATACATAGATAGTCAGATCAGTTGATCTCGAGGTAGTCACATTACCCGAAGGGTCCTTGAGCACAAAATCAGTTGATGACAAGGTCATCGTGAGTACTCTAAAGAACATCGGCCTCAATCTCATAGCGCTCCCCAATGAGTATCTTCACACATTGTAGACAGGTGTGACAACAGATCTAAGAGCACGAGAGAAGCACACTCTTAGCTTAATCAGTGAATACTGGGTGAACAATGAGGAAATGTTCACTGAGAAGACAGAGGCCTTAAAGGTAAAGGAAACAATCTAGACATAGAGCACCCAACTTTCAGCCATGGTGGCAGAGCCATTTAGAACAATGCCAGAGTTGCACATGCCTAAGGAGGCACCGCTTGAGGCCAAGATCAAGAAGCTTGTAGTGGGTGTCTACGATGCCAAGGCAGAGGTTGCCAGAGTTCAGTTTGAATTGAACAAAAAAATCACAGTGTTGGAGCTCAAGTCATAGCCTTCGACCCCGTTAGCAGTTAGGGAACAATGTGAAGCTATTGTTAAGGATGGAATAGCTACTGTCAATTCCGTGGTAGTGGAATACATAGTGTTGTTTGAGTAGGCTATGGAAGTAGTAACAACTCTATAGGAAGATCCAAAAATGCATAAATTAGAAACAAAGACCTATGAGATTCAACATTAGTACAATGAAGTGTGGGTGATGATGCCCACAATGGCTATAGTGCAGCACCTAGCCAAGTTGTAGGAGGGGAAGCAACTCCTTACACAAGTGGAAGCTGCACAGAAGAAAAGAGGCAGTCCTTAAGGCGTCATTGGATCCTTGGATGGAAGAAGCCTGCCAAGTCTCCACGAATAGAAGATCAAACAGGACAACGAAGGACCAAGCAGGACAACGAAGGACCAACCATAGAACAGCTGGTCGAACGGGCGAAGAAGGCAGCCAAACAGAGCATGGTTGAAGTAGCAGTGGTGTAGGTGGAGTTGGGGGAACTTTGTAGCAAGATCTCCACACCAGGTGAATGACTCAAGGGTGAGTCACGATCTTTGTGTTGGGGGCCTCTTGGGATGGGGTCCCTTGGGTTAGTTTTTGGGCAAAAGCCCAAGTTTTGATGTAAAAAAGATATAAAGTCTCCACAAATTGTGGTCGCAGAGCACGTAGCTAGTTAAGAGTCAAAAAGTTTTTACTCTTCTTTTATGTAACTTGAGTCGACTTTTGAAGGGATTATATAAATAGGTGTGTCTTAGGGATGTCTAAGGTAAGAAATTGAAATTGTTTATGGGTACGACAAAATGAGTCTAGAGAGTTAGCGCAGAAGAGTAAGAGGGAAGGCTCTGCAACTGAGTGTGCAGAGTCCTAGAGTAGTGTCTGCAGCTAAGTGCACAAACCCCTGCAACAGAGTGCGTAGGAAAGTCTTGAGTATGCAAGCTTATTTGAATATCAATAAAGAAGATTGCTGCAGAAATTCATGTTTTTTATCTATTAACTTCTATTATGTATGAATGTGCTTTACACTGTGATGGATAATGGTTTTATGAAATAATGATGTATTGATGCACAAATTTACTTGATCTACATTGTTATCTGAATGAAATTAATGATAAGTGATTACGTGAAGATTATAACACTTTATGTTAACTTATCAAAAACTTACAAAGATGTGAGAAAATAATGGTCTAAGAATAATCTATGGTGTAGGTAAGTAGCTAATTCGCCTGTTCAGGGTCCGCAAAAACCAGTTGTAGACCTTCGAAGAGGTCTAGAGGCCGATTAAAGGAAGTTCATCGATAAGCCATAAAGAATTATCGATCTACGCAAAGGCAGATCTCAGTCACCGAAAGGACATCACACTAACCTATGGGTGTGGAAACTTTGTTCCAGCATCCCCCCATACTGCTTCGGATGAGACTTAAGTCTGCACACTACAGATTAATGCCGAAAGGACTAGTAGTGTAGGGATTTGTTTGGCACAACTAACTCTGAACTTGGGTCATGACCCCCTAAGCCAACACCAATCCCTTAGTAGTGTTGATGGTATTATTTGATGCGATCAAATATATGTTGTCGCACTCATTACTATGGGCCAATACCATGGTAGATACGCTTGGTATTCATAATACCATGGTGTGAAAATTTTTGGGACTTCTCTTCATCATACCTGTGTAGTATGCAACCTTTCTCCATAGGACCCACATATACTTCCCTAAACTTCACCTTTACATCCTTTTGTCTCTGAAATAGTGTTCCTTTTTCCATCTCTCCTATAGCATCTACATAACCATCATGTTGACATATTTATCAAATGATGACATCTTTTTCAAGTAGGTTTCCATCAAGGACAACACATTAGTCATAATGGAAATAATGTCCCCCTTTGAACTTGATGGCAGCCACTTTCGTGTTTGGTCACCATCACCTATCGATTTGTCACTTCCTTCAAGCACATGAAGATAATCACTAAGAAGAACTAAGAATTCTTCTCCAAACACCAAGCTATTCTCCCACTTTGACATCAAAGGAAAAGGGTTGACAAATGTTGAATGAAGACTTGTTTCTCCCATTGGAAGGGTGAGCACTGTAGATATGATTTGCTGAATATAAACATTATATACTGACCTTGCTCCCCCCGAGCATATGTTGAATCTTCTAGAAAGAAGTAAATGACTCTATGACTCAACCAAACATGGCCTTTCCTATCACCAAGGAATCATACTTACATTAATCACCCAACACATTGGGGTTACATATTTGATTCAACATTACATCAAATGGCCAAAATGGGATTACATACATAATTGACTTGACCGCAAATAGTCCAAACATGATTCAATATTACAATTCTTACAACATGGCTCTTTAGATGACCTTTACATTAAGAGACATATATTAAATTTATAACCAAAGACAAGGACCTCAACCATGAGGTATCAATACCATAGTAGCAACATTAACAACAACATGCACATCCTCATCATCAATATGCAAGATAAGACAATGTAGCTTTAATATAATCATCTTGTGACCAAGTATGCAACATTACCAAATTGTAGTGACACAAGATTGTTCGGTATAAATCTGTTATCAACTCATCCCCTTGAAATCATCAAGGTCAACTTTCTCTTTCCCTATGATACACAATCCACGTACATGAAATATATATAGATATTTTGCATCACAACAACATATATCTTCATGCATCAACAACATTTATGAGAACAAATAATATCATCATAAAGTAAGATATGACAATGTAGCATCAATCTACATCAACATCACCATGTGACCAAATATTTCGTGAATTGAGAATTTATAGCAGCAGTATATCAATAACTATCCTCTTGTCTTCATGTACCCTACGTTTCCCTCATGTATGAAGAATTATAATTCACATGACACAATATCATTCTCTTGTCCCATTATCTTCATGCAAGGAGAATTACCACACTATAAACAACTTCACCAATATGCAACTTAAGTAACTATCCATCATTCATAACCTATGATATAGAGATAGCAGTATGAACTCATTATCATCAACTAGACATAAGACTTTGCAATCAATCTTTGTTAGCAACCCATATCCTTGATATTATATCATCAAGATCAACATGCTCTACATATGAAGAGCTGAAATAATAAATCAACATACCATATGTAGCATAGAATATACATGTATCATCACTATGTAACATATGTGAGAACCAAGAACAACACTATAGGCATCATCCATAAGTACACCATATGCAATTTATGCATCATTGAAGACATAATGCTAGCTCAACATATAAGTAGTGAGTGAAACTCATCATCATCAACTAATGTCAATAAGGACCATGGCATGCATATCCTCTTCATGTAGAATTAACTCCACTAAGTGCAATATTATCCAAGACTTTATTATCACTAATGACCTAATAACAACAACATATGTGCCTTTAGCAAAAACAACTACACATCATCAATGATATATATACTTATCATGAACATCATCATGCAACAAGGAATTCTCAATAAATCATAATGCCAACAATTCACTATTAGAAGCTATTGTAGCAGCTACAACCACCCTCTAAAATTTTTCCTTAGCATCGTTTTGGAGCATCCTTACCAACCATCATTAGCAGCATGTCTTACACTATCAAGTACATAGGATTCATTGATTTCTTAGTATCTTTCCAGCCTGTGCATGTCAGTTTTCTTCACTTCCCTCATAGGATGCCATTCTGGACTTGGGCTAGTTGCTGGCTAAGCAACTCCCTTAGAAAATTGTGCAATTCTAGAGGGGAACCAACCTTCCCTCCAGAAATTGTGCAAATATGCTGGACAAACTGCTAAGCTCCAAAATTTCCCAAAACAGACAGACAAAATTCCTTGGGAAAATTGCGCAATCTGGCCCAACGTTGCAGCTCAGCCTAGAAATTGCGCAATTCTGGGCATCAGTCACCTTCTCCTCCTAGAAATTGCACAATCCCTCTGGGACAGCTAACCCAACTCCTCCTAGAAATTGTACAATGCTGGGCAGAAGTTAGTTTCTCCTCCTAGAAATTGTGCAATCCCTCTGGGACAACCAACCCAGTTCCTCTCAGAAATTGCACAAATGCCTCTCTCAGTCAAGAAGGTTGTTCCATGTGCCTTCAGGTTGAATGGTTCCCTTCAGGACCGAGCAAAATTGATTTGCATGCATGGACTACTCTTCCCAAAATAGAAAAAGAAAGTATGAAAAAGGCATCCCTAGATCTAGGGATCTATTTTTAGCAACTAGAGGTTACATGCAAAGCTCGTTTTAGAAACCTCTTGCCAAGTCTCACTTTTTCCTAGATTTGTGGCATGCACATCATAACCTCGATCTTATCAAAACTCATGAACCAGATACTGCAGAGCCCATTCCTCGCATCAATCTTGCAGCTCTGACATCCCACATCACATTAAGGAGTCTTCGACACTTTCAGCTTAGCTGTTTCAGGGGAAGTCTGCTTTTCATGTCTTGCACTGGGTTTCTGTCACTTTTTGGGTTTCTCCTTTTGTAAGTGTTGTCTACATGATTTCAATGAGTGATTGCTATCATTTTGATGTATTTTAGCTTGTAGAAGCATTGTTTAAGTTTTCATTTGCATCTCACTATTGTCACATGCATGACACAATTTTTCCACCGACGGTTGCCATTGTAGCAACCTGCTTCACACACATCCATGTTTTCCCATTTTTTGAATCCTGCACTTTTTGTTTGCATGCATTATCATTAACTCTTGTTTACACTCAGTTTCACCATGCATTCATACTTCTCATGTTTTCAATCGCCCATAGGCAGGTTTGGGCCGCCTTAGCCCAGAACTTGCCTTTCCTGGCTAGCATTGTGCATTTCTTGAAGTGAAGGCTCTACCTTCCCTCCACAAATATGCAAGTATGGCCCAAGACTTACCTTCAGGCTTGCATTGCATAATTCTAGGAGGTAGTCCCTTGTTGGCCCCAAAAACTGTGCGATCCAATTTGCTAGTTTGCATGTCACTACTGACTGAAATTACGCATTGCACAGTTTCAATCCTTAGTAGGCCAAGTTGGACTATGTAGTGCATTGTTATAGTAGTTAGTCAGCCTCCTGATAGCTCAGACTATTCCTTGTGCATTTTTGGCATTCAGTCTCCCAACCTCCCTGTGAAAATTGTGGGATATTCACGGACGGTCATCAAGTATGTTGCATGCGAGTCCTTCAGTTTGTTTTCATTTTTAACTGATAGATTCCTTGCCATGAGTGTTTATATGTCTCCAAGTATCACAGGTGTTCATCTTCCTCTCATCAACACATGTATAATGGCTTCTAGGAGAATAGAGCCAAAGAAAACGTTGAGAGTGCAACTAGGGATGCAATCGATCAAGTGTTTATGAACTTGCCTATCTATGAAGACATCAAGTTGTTTATAGACAAGGATATCAAGATGAAATGGTAGCAGCATCACAAAAAGCAACACCATCAACAACAATAGAAGGTAGCACACTTGTGTGCGACAAATGCAAGAGGAAGGTTGTCGACAACGCAAAGGTGGAACAAAGTTGCAAGTACAAACAAATCTACTTGTGATGAAAGCAGCTTTGGAGATTGAGGCTCTGAGGTGACAACACGATAAGAGGATCGTGTGAAGGTAGAGAGAGAAATAGAAGGATTTGCAGGTGCTGAAGCAAGGAAGAATAGGAGCTACACAAACAACAAAAGGAGTTGCAGCAGGGATAGGCACAGTGGGAGGCGCAACATGCACAAATCGATGAAACTACACCCACACAGGTTATGGAGATATCCAGGAGCTAGCATGGAGTATAGAGGGTGAGTAGTTTTGTTGATCACATGCAAGGGTATTTAGGAGCATGGATGTTATTGTGTGAACACATGCAATCCCACCCATTTGGCACACTCACCAAAGCAAAGACAAGAAGAAAGTCTGACTGGAGCTGAACATGTATTTCGACAAGTTGATGTGCATAGTCACTAGCACACACTTGGAGATCATCACAGACACTATGCATTAGTATGTTTCTGGTCTAGCTACACTCAAGACAATGATGTGCATGTTATTAGACGAGTTGGATAGAGGAGCCATGTCAGTGTACCCGAATGCAATGGAGGCAAGAGTTCACTTTCAGTAGGATGTCACCATTGAGTGCACGAACGCCATCACAAATGACCAATCTTGGCATCAATTTTCCACCATCGATCATCGCAAGGATATCAAAGAGTTGTTCATCCCACAATTGTCTGATTCTTTGTGATTTCTTGCATGGCTTGCTCAAACCATTTTGTCTCACATGGGTACATGTGTAGATTGTATGTAACGTCTTGTAAAGTGGAATTCCAAGTGTCGATAGTTGAATGTAACAAACATAGAGTATTTGAAGAGTCATGAGGGTAGGTGAATAGTCACAAAGGGGAATGTCAAGGGCCACCCCACCCTTTTCTATTTATAGTACCTCATAACTCATTCTAAGGGATTTTGGTCAAGCAAGCTTCCGCTAGGAGTATCTTAGAGAAAGCTTGGAGAGTATTGTAACGAGCCTTAGCTTCTCAATAGTGCAGAGCTAGTACATCTCATTGGAGGAGCATGCGGAAGTGACTGTAATGTTCCGCTATCAAGACTAGTGGTTGGTTTTGGTTGTACTATATGACTAAAACTTTTACTTCTTAATATAACAGATCCAACATGTTTCATGCATATGGTGTTATTGTATATCAGCTACCTTGTTTACTCTAATGATATATGTACATGTTTTCTTACGCATGCATGTATGGACTCTTTCTATATAATTATGTATGAATCTTACTGAGATCTGTTGTTGGTTTAACCATCACTTTGGATTGCTAGCTTACCTGATCTCCAGTGTGTGATGCATCTTCGCTCGTGTGTTCCCTTTCAAGTCATGTGCTTCCAAAAGTTTCCAAGGGGCGCACTCACCTCACTTTCCATGTGTTAGAACCATTCATGCACCTTCCTTGGCTTGCTACGCATGTCACGCCCTTGCTACCAACAAGGACATCTTGCTTGACTCTGCGCGCAACCACGGTCAAGTTGATACCGTATGACCCACTGCAGGGACTCCTACACCAAACGGTCTTACGTATTTTTGGGACTTCTTGCTGAGGAGATCCCCTGATATGTTGGCGGTTCCATCACCATCAACATTTTTTCTGCTAGAAGGAGGACCAGATGACAAGTTAAGTCCTCATCATCTGTTTTGAATCTTCGCACATCTATCATGGATTCTATCAAACTCATCCCATCGTGATGATTTTCACATGCTAAACCTCTCAGCATCATGAGGGAGTTCTTTGATCTCTTGTTCGAATTCATTTATGATGGTGAAGGTAAAGTAGCCTGGCCTGAGTACTTAGAAGAATTTAATGCATTCCTTGATAATGAAGATGAGTTCTATGCAGAAGAGGTCAACCTACTGCTTGCATACACACTTCACGAATCCCCAAAACAGTGGTTCTGGAGTCTGCTTCCCAGTAGCATGCACTCAATTGAGCAGTTCTCTAATCTCATTGAATCTACTTTCCATAATTTTGATCCAAAACCTCTTGAAAGAAACTTCTACAACAATGGAAGGCCCTGCATGAATCACTAATGGAATTTTGGGACTGCTTCTGTGTGTTGCAGTTTCAAGCTCTGAAAAGTCAGATTAAATTCCAAAATCTCATGGACAGATTTGAGTATTGCCTCAGCAAATATGTAAATCCTAAAAGGAATTTCAAGCCCAAGCCCCACTCAACATACTTCGGTGGTGGAGCTTCGCAATCACAAATGGACACGGTCACTATCACGAGTGACTGTCCGTCGTCCCCTCATCAAATACCTCCACCACTGCAGATTGATGTGGGAGAACATGCACACACATCCGTTCAATCGTCACATCCTCCCCACATCACTTATCACAATTTTCACGCAATTTGGTTGCTAATCCCATGGGTTTTCACATGTATTTCATACCTCAACCTCTGTCTTCATATTCTAATGATCCTCCATATTACATTGTCTTGAGTTCTTCCGTTCTAGACTCTACACTTGTTATGAATAAGGATCAATCCATTGATGGAGTTGGTGTTTCACAACCAACCTGTGTTGTCATTCATGAAGAGTATGATTGGGAAATGAGCATCAATCCTCGGTGAAGGATGACTCCCTTCTGTCTGAGCCTCATCTGTGTTTTCCTGACAACATTGGTGATTCTTCCATCCCTGATTTCATGTGTGTATCTTTGTCTACATATGCACCCATTGTTGATCATTCACAGAACATACTGGATGTCACTCCATCATCCGACAATGGAGAGGATAAATCATTATTTGAACATCCACTTGCTTTTTCATTTGTTTTTCCTGGAAATGTAGAGGGTGAACATTCTTATTTCTCATCTACCCATTTGTGTGATTCATCAAATCATGAGGATGCCGATAAACATTTGGAATTTTCTGATTGGTTGTTGCAATCTCTCTATTTCTTCATCCGATCACAATGTTGATTCAATTGTCATTAATCTATCTAAGACACTGGTCTATGATGATCTATCTGTCGACAAAGTTGAAACCCCACAGACTGTCTAGGCACTTCAGCCTAAGCTGATGATTATGTCAGGCCCTCACTATCATGAGGCTGGTTTCACTTCCGATCAGTAAATTTTTCAAAATCCCAAGGCTCCTCATCACTCATTTGTATGCATTGAAGATCAATCTAACACTCAGATTTCACTTCCTTCACTCGAACTTCACGATCCCATCATTCATGCATTGGAGGAATCTTACACAACAAACACACTTGTACAACACAAGTGGTCTACCTTTCTCACGTTTTCTTTCATGTCACAGTCAGGAAAATTTTTACGCTTAACATCTGCACATAGTTTCACACAACCCCATGGTATGTCCACAGACCACATGTCATGCACTTGCACTCACTTATGTTATGTGGGCACATTTAAACCCAGAGTTTATTTGGCTTCACTGCTATATCTTTCATGTTTGCTGGTTCTCACAACTATATTGTTTGCGAACCATGCCTTCACCAACATGGGTCGATCAATGTGTCGGTGGCTACATTGGAAGTATCGCTTTACATAAGCAAACTCATGCACCTTTAACTTAGGAGTAGGAGTAGTGTTTGATTTTGGTTTGTTTGCTTGCATGCATGCTTGCTTCTTACTTTTCATGTTTGTTTGTTTTCCTTCTTGTTTTCTTACTCACTTTACTTACGCATTTACTTCTTCTTTTGCTTTGGCTTGTCATATGTTTTCTTATTTACGTCCATAGGTAAGTTTCGCATGAAACCGTGCACGACTCTTGAAACAAGCTAGGTAAAGTACTGAGGACATGTGTAGTTATCAATACTTGGTTATCTATCATTTGCCTCTATATTAAGAACTTTTTATCTTCAGTCCATGATACGTTGCTAGAAAATACATACTATTTGAAGTGAACAATGCTTATGTGCTAACTAGTATCACCTACTCTAGTTTTGGGTTAATCCTTGTCAACTCAGTCAAGTAGAGTAAGGTGAGGGGGAAAACCTTAACAAGCACGTCAAAGGTATATACAAACTAATTCAATGAAGGAACAACCTCTTATTCTCTCAATAAGTTGGGATCCCTCTTTTGTCTATGAAATGAATAAGTGTTATGCAGAGTTATGAAAATGAAAATGAAAAAATGAAATTGTGAAAAATTTTGAAAAAATGAAAATGAATAAGGTGAAATAAGAGAAAGGCTTCCTACACAGAGAGGTGATACAAGTAACTCTGCTGGAAGCGTAGTGATTCTTGTGTTCCTGCATGACTCTGTCGAGGTATTGTCTAGGCCTGCTAGCAGCAAAGCAACACCAAAGATGAAAACTTAGACTCTGACTATCATATGGATTGTGTACCATATATCCCTCATCCTAATCGAAACAACTATGTTGGCTTGGCTTGGAATGTGTGATGACCGACCAAGAGCATGGTGGATGCTACATCTAATAATCAAGCAAGTGTGGAAACCATGAAGAAAAAAGAATTGAACAATAATTCCGGAGGTGTTAGACTTGCTTTTCATGAGAAAGGTCCATTCAGAGAGTTGGGTTCTACCAGTGTGTCGCCAAGTGTTGTAGCGGCTACAACCACCCTCCAAAATTCTTCCTTATCTTCATTTTGGAGCCTCCCTACCAACCATCCTTAGCAGCATGTCTTGCACTCTCAAGTACATAGGCTTCATTTATTTCTCAGCAGCTTGCCAGCCTGTGCATGTCAGTTTGCTTCACTCCCCTCACAGGTTGCCATTCTTGACTTGGGCTAGTTGCTGGATTAGCATCTCCCTCAAAAAATTGCACAATTTTGGAGGAGAAACAACCTTCTCTCCAGAAATTGCACAAATCTATTGGACAGATTGCTGAGCTCCAAAATTTTGGAGAACTCTCAGATAATTTTCCTTGAGAAGATTACTCAATTTGGCCCAGAACTGTAGCTCAACCCATAAATTGTGCAATTCTGGACAGCAGTCACTTGCATCTCCTAGAAATTGTGCAATCCCTCAAGGGCAGCCAACCCATCTCCTCCCAAAAATTACACAATCCTAGGTAGTAGTCAGCTGCTCCTACGAGAAATTATGCAATGCCTATAGTACAACTAGCCCAGTTCCTCTCAGAGATTATGCAAATCCCTCTCTCATTCAAGCAAGCTGTTGCATGTGCCATTAGGTTGACCGGTCCCCTTTGGGATCAAGAAAAATTGATTTACATGCATGGACTGCTCTTCCCGAAATAGAAAAAGGCAACATGCAAAAGGCATCCCTAGATCTAGGCATATATTTTTAGCAATTGGAGGTTACATGCAAAGCTCATTCTAGAAACCCCTTGCCAAGTGTCGCTTTTTCCTAGATTTGTGGCATGCACATCATAACCTTGATCTTATAAAAACTCATCAACCAGATGTTGTAGAGCTCATTCCTCACATCGATCTTGCAGCTCTGACATCCCACATCACGTCGAGGAGTCTTCAACACTTTCAACTTAGTTGTTTCAAGGTAAGTTTTCTTTTCATGCCTTGCATTGTGTTTCTATCACTTTTTGTGTTTTTATTTGTGTAAGTGTTGTATGCTTGATTCCAGTGAGTGCTTCTTTTTGTTTTGATGTATGTTAGCTTGTAGAAGCATTGTTTTAGTTTTCATTTGCATCTCACTGTTGTCGCATGCATGACATTGTTTTTACACCGATGGTCATTATTGCGGTGACTCGCTTCACACACATGCATGTTTTCCCATTTTCTGAATCCTTCACTTTCTATTTTCATGCATGATATTCAATTTTGTTTATAGTTAGTATCACCTTGTATTCAGACTTCTCATGTTTTTAGTTGCGTGTCGGTAGGTATGGGCCGCCTTAGCCTGGACCTTGCCTTGCCTAGCTAGCATTGTGCATTTCTAGAAGTGAAGGCTTTTCCTTCCCTCCAGAAATTGCACAAGTCTAGCCCATCACTAAATTCCATGCTTGCATTGTGCAATTTTGGGAGGCAATGCCTTGTTGGCCCTAGAAACTGCGCAATGCAGTTTGTTGGTTTGTAGGTCACTGCTGACTGAAATTGCGCATTGGACAATTTCAGTCCTTAGAAGGCCATGCTGGATTGTTTATTGCATAGTCCCAGTAGTTAGTCAGCCTCTCAACAGTCCAGACTATGCCTTGCATAGTTTTGGTAGTCAGTATCCCAGCCTCCCGATGAAAATTGCATAATCTTGACAGACAGTCATACAAGTATGTTGCATGTCAATCCTTCAGTTTTTTTTGGTTTTCAACTGATAGATTGCTTTCCATGAGTGTTGTTATGTCTCCAGGTATCATAGGTTTTTGTCTTCCTCTCAATAGCATAGGTACAATGGCTTCTAGGAGAAGAGAGCCAAAGACACTGTTGAGAGCGCAACTAGGGATGCAATCGATCAAGTGTTTATGAACTTTCCTATCTATGGAGACATCAAGTTGTTCATAGACAAGGATATCAAGATGAAATGGCAGTGGAATCACAACGAGCAACACCATTAGCAGCAGTAGAAGGTAGCACACTTGCATGCAACAAATGCAATAGGAAGGTTGTCGACAGCGTGGAGGTAGAACAAAGTTGCACGTACAAACAGATCTACCTATGATGAAAGCAACTTGGAGATTGAGGCTATGAGGTGACAGCACGACAAGAGGATCATGCGAAGGAAGAGAGAGAAACATAAGTAGTTTTAGTTGTTGAAGTGACAAATCAAGGAAGAACATGAGTTGCACAGACAATAGAAGGAGTTGCAACAAGAATAGGCACAACAATAGGCGTAACATTCTCAGACTGATGAAACTGTGCCCATACAAGTTATGGACACATCCAGTAGCTCTCATGGAGCAGACAGGGTGAGCAGTATTGTCAATTGCATGTAAGGGCGTTTAGGAGCATGGATGTCATTATGTGCACGTATGTGATCTGACCTATTTGCCACACTCACCGAAGGTAAGACAAAAAGAAAGTCTGACTGGAGTTGAACATGTGTTTGGACAAGTTGATGTGCATGGTCACCAACACACACTTGGAGATCATCATAGACACTATGCATCAGTATGTTGTTGGTCTAGTTGCACTCAAGACGATGATGCACATGTTATCAGACGAGTTGGATAGAGGAGCCATATGCTTTTACTCGGATGCAACAGAGGCAAGAGTTCGCTTTCAACAAGATGTCACCATTGGGTGCCCGCACACCATCACGGATGACCAATCTTGGTATCAGTTTGCCACCGTCGATCATCGCAAGGATGTCCAAGAGTTGGTATTCCCACAGTTGTCCAAGTCTTAGTGATGTCTTACATGGCTTGGTCAAGCCATTTTGTCTCATATGGGTACATGTCCAAATTGTATGTAACATCTTGTAAAGTGGAATTCCTAGTGTTGATAGTTGAATATAACAGTCATAGAGTAGTTAAAGAGTCATGAGGGTAGGTGAATAGTCATAGAGGGGAATGTCAAGGGTCACCACACCGTTTTCTAATTATACTACCTCATAACTCATTGTAAGGGATTTTGGTCAGTCAAGCTTCTGATAGGAGTATCTTAGAGAAATCTTGGAGAGTACTGTAACAAGCCTTGGAGGCAATGACTGTAACGTTCTATGATAAGGACTAGTGGTTGGTCTTGGTTTTATTGTATGATTGGAACTTTTACCTCTTAATATAACAAATCCATCATGTTTCATGCATATGTTGTTATTGTATTTCAGCTATCTTGTTTACTCTAATGATATATGTATCCGTTTTCTTACACATGCATGTATGGACTCTTTCTGTATAAGTGTGTATGGATCTTACTAAGATGTTTTTTTGGATTAACCATCACTTTGGATTGCTAGCTTACTTTCTCTCCATTGTGTGATGCATCTCTTGTGTGTTCCCTTCCAATCCACGTGCTTCCACAAGTTTCCAATGGGCGCACTCAACTGACTTTCTGTGTGTTAGAACTGTTCATGCACCTTCCTTGGCTTGTTGCGCATGTCACACCCTTGCTACCAACAAGGACATCCTACTTTCCTATGCGTGCAACTGTGGTCAAGGTGATACTGTACGGGCCACTGCTAGGACTCCTACACCAAATGGTCTGAGGTCTAGTTAGGAATTCTTACCGAGGATATCCCCTGACATGTTGACAAGTCTAGCACTACTAATAGAAGCATAGAAACTTCTCCCCCTGAACCAGTGCCAACTATTCACTATCAAGTCTAATCATATCCATCTTCATCAATCAATAAAGTCATCAAAATAATCAAAGAAACAACGGCATATTGCAACAACTCATAATCATCATAAGCCAATACCACTTCTAATTAGTATCTTAGCATCAATAAACTGTAACAAACCATTCTAAGAACTAGAAAGCTAAATAATAACTAACTGAAGCATATCAAAACCTCTCCCTGAGTCTATCCTACTATTTCTTCATCTCCAATAGACATGCATGATTGTTTAGATCAAAACTAGAGTATATACGCGACTTTCCTTCATAAGATATGAGTAAAAAAAATTGAAGTGCTAAAATTTCATAGCCATAGCTCCCCTTGAGCCTATACTGTATGTTCATGTTTCATTGTTACTACATTTGATGCACTGTCAGTAATATAAGAAACATGAATATCAAATCGACATAGGAATCACCTTCAAGATAACATGTGTATTTCTCCCCTTGAGATCATACATCATTGATCCTAAGGACCTAATAATCATCTTCTCCTCCTCATAAGGTCATGTACCTCACATCACTTCTACAGTCACTATGAGCGAACAATGTATTGTGGTAGATACCATCTTATTTTACTCTTATTATGTAGAAGAAGAACTATCCTCCTAATTTCTATGAGTATTTATCTCTTTAAACATGTATAATTTTTCTGGATTTCTATTTCCTCTTGCTATGACCTTTCCATTTTCTTCATCTATGACCTTGCATTTGGTTGATGTAAACACAATTACATTTCTTTTATCCACCATTTGACCTACACTTAGAATAGTTTTCTTTAGCCCTTGAACTAATAAATTATCAACTACTCTTCTATGTTTATTAATTACGGCTCTACCTTTTCCTAGAACTTTTGTCGGAGAACTATTTCCAATAGTAACATTGCCATCTTGTTTTTTCTTAAGAGACTCCATCTTACTCTTATCTCTAGTCAAGTGATGAGAGAATTCGTTGTCTATGTACCATTCATCTTCATATTCAAATGAGAAAAAATCAAGGCCGCTCCTTATCAATTCTTCTTCTTTCTTCTTATTATGAGAAATGTTGGAGGATTCATCATTTTTATGTCTATCAATATTATTATCTAATTTTTTTCCATGTTGTCTATGGAGATTCATTTATTTGTTCTTGCATTATTTTGCTACATGCGCAAACTTGTTACACTCATAACATATTATATTACCATAAAAGAGAGTACAGGAATCTTAATATTTTTGTTTCATATTCCTTTTATCATAATCAATAGATTTGTGACCAAATATGTTGCAAGTAAAATAATATCCCTTGAAGAAACCTAAATACCTAAGAGCTTATGTACTTATTGCGAGATGACTCCTTGTTTGATACAATCTACTTCCACAATTGGTTGAACATGTTCATAATTATAACATATCAAGAATTCAATAGTATTGATCATAGGAGAGAATCGATTAACATATGTATAGTTAGGATCATATGATTTCCTTTGAAGCTTTACTTTCCTTGTTTTTTTATCAGGTTGACTTCTTATCTCTTTATTGAGAACTTCAAGTTTTGCATTGTTATAGTTTATATTCCTTGCACTAGCTTGTGAACTAGATTCTCCTTTAATAGTTTCCTGAAAACCAAGACTAGATTTAATGGAAGGAGGCCTATGAATAATAAGAATGTTATCCAAAATATTAGTATTATCTTAAAATCTCAAATGTTTATCCTTTTCTTCTAATGTACCTTTCAGAATGTTTACCACAACCTTTGGTCTTTGGTATTGTTTTTCCTTTTCAAGATACTACTTTCTCATTCCTTCTTCAACCTTTCTTCCTTCTTCCATTTACTCCTTTAAGTTGATAATGTCTTCCTTTATCCCATTATCTTGTTCCTCAAAAGCTTGCAGTAGTTCCTCATTTCACTTGTTTGACTTCTCAAGATCTGCTTTTAAAGGGAAAATATTTTCTTGAAGGGCTCCACAATATTGTTTAGAATTTATTGCAACATTTATTGATTCAATATGATCCCTGTTATCATATGCCTACAAATTATCTTTAGTATTAATAATATTTTTCGTAGAAAGATAATTTTTTCTTCTAAGGTTAAAAATTTCTTCTAACCTGTCTTCTTCTAAATCAGTAACTCCATCATGTTCATCTTTTGACATATTGATAGAAATCAGAGTGCCTAATAGTTCGCCTCATGAAAAACCTTTCTTTGGATTTTCTTCATAGATTTATTGTAGCTTATCCCATACTTCCTTTATATTTTCATAATGCATAACCTTATTTAATGTTGAATCGGGTATGTTATTAATGACGTCACTTAATGCCTTACCATTATTTTTCACTTCTTCATCTGATAGATAAATTTGGGTAATTCCATTGCATATTGAATACCAAACATGAAGTTTCATCAGATTAAAATTCATATTTTCTTTCCATTGTTGATAATTATCATTACTTATCATAGGTACACCTTCATTGTCCATTGTTTCTGACTTGCCTTGTTTTTCTACTTCTAGGGACATCATTTTTTAATTTGTTTTCTCTTTAGAATGCTTACTTTCACTTTTACCCATTAGTGCAAGTTCATTTGATTCATTTTCATTTTCATTTTCATCATTATTACATAAACAAGGAAATGGACAATAATTAGAACAAGAACCCTTACCTGATAATTCTTTCTTATCGTCTTCTTCATTCTTAATTGATAGAAAGCAAGGTGCTCCCAATACTGAATATTTGTTGACATATGTAACTATCACTGCATCTGATATATCACTATCACTATCACAGTTTTATTACTCCTTTTGATATATCTTCTTCTTTCCCATCATCCTTGATCCACTACAAGAGGTCAAGCTTCAACTGAACTGACCTACTCTGATACCAATTGTTGGGAGAAATATGAAGAGGGGGGGTGAATCAATATTTTAAAAACTCACTTAAATGTTTCAATTTCTTATTCAGATTTATGTACATTACTGTCAATAAGTAAACCAGTGTATGTATACAACTATGATGAAGGAAAAGCATATAAATCCAATTAACTAACTTTTCATATATTTCATCATTTGTTCTACTTTAACTAGTGTATCATTACTTCATTAGCCTTTAATTAAAAAGTAACCATGAGCATCAAGAATAGAATGAACCATCACACATAAGCAACACATCAACAAATGAGGACACCAGGACTTTTTAGGTGGAAACCTAATGTGGGAGAAAACCATCACTGTTGTTGTCTCTATCTAGTACATCTTTGAATATAAAGGAAAACATCTTACAATATTGTAGTAATGCAGACTCATACTAGTGTGCATGCACCCACCTATAGAAGGCTACAACCTTCTCTCATTCTCCATCACCCAATGGAAGGGAGAACCCCTTGATCTCATTTACCAACATCTACCGAAAGGGAGCACAAACCTCCTGATCAGATTTTCTAGCTACCACTGGAAGGAAGCTTCGAATTCCTCATTGAAGGCTAAAATCCTCAGCACCACTATGGACCATGTTTCATAATATTTCATACTGGGTCCACCTAAATCACAAAATCAAACCTATAGGCCACTTTTCATCATATTTTTAGACTAGACACACTACCATCATTTAAGCCCAATACCGAATAACAATTCTCAAACCAAACATTGTATCAAATCACTCAATCATTGAGCCAACTGAATCATCAAAGAAATCATTGAATCTTAATAAATAAATACAACTAGTTAAAACTAAACCATGATAGATCATATCAATGCATAGCTACTCATCAATAAGCCAAACATCGTTACCCATCACAAAAACCACCTATTGCTACTGCATACCCTGATCAACCATATTTCAAAATATATACACTACTTTCGGAAACCTTGGACCTTGGACCTTGGTCAAACTAGATGTTAGAGGTCTTGCTTATCCGTTATTCGAAAAATATAACTGTTGGAATGACCTGCTGTCCCTATTTAACTAGTCGCTCAAATTGGATCTTCAACTTGTCCTGATGATGAACCACACTAGTTGGTTCGAAACACATCGACGAATAATTTTTATGTGATTTTTCCGAAATTATTCTCTCATACATGATATGGATCACAGAAGTCTAAATTATATAATATACAGTAGTTTTCAGATTCATACCCGTGTATGTACACATTTCTCCTTAAGAGGACATGCATACAAATCTTAAAATACTGAACCATTCACTAATCACATACTAAACCCATCACAGATCACTAAATGAAATACATATCATCATACAGTAGCATCATATCTAGTCAACATATCATTCCATAAAAAAATCAACCCAACCAGAATTATCAAAGATTATCATAACAAGGACTTCATCAAAAAACATCAACAATCATAACATAACTGATCAAGCATGATTAACATCTCATACTAAAAAATCATGGTAGATGTACACGAATCTTACAAATCACTTCCACATATGTACGTTCTTATCATTCACCACACTTGCATTAACAGATCTATCCATACTGTAAAATATATACGTGACTAGTTAGAAGAAGATTCATGTATGTACATGACTTCTCAATGGAAAACCAACGCATAGATCTATAATTATATAATCATACCCTCGCCACACAACATAACATCTGTCAAATCCAAATCTCTCATACAAATTGTTACATACACACATCATAATATCATCATCAAATATTTATCAAACCCTAAACAAATTATCTAATATGTGGTCATTTCAGATCTATTAGATCTTATCGATATCCAGGATCTCTGGTGCACACCTATTTCAGATCAAGTTATTCATAAATAATCCATCACATACACATTTTAACACTTGATCTCCATCTCCTTATATAATATAAGCCTTATCCAATACCTTAGGCCAATACCTTAGTAATGTTAATGATATTATTTAACGGGATAAAGTATCCATTGATGCAGTCATTAATATGGGCCAATACCATGGTAATGACCTTTGACATTCATAATTCCATGGTGCAGAAGTTGTACGTGACTTCTCTTCATCATACTTGCATATGTACATGGATTTTCTTCATAGGACCCATGTATACTTTCCTAAACTTCACCTTTATCATATTTCTGTCTTTGAACTAACCTTCCTTTGTCCATCTCTCCTTTAGCATCTCCATAGCCATCATGTTGACATATTTATCAAGTAGGTTTCCATAAAGTACAACACATTAGTCATAATGCCAATAATTGTTTATCTCTTTTCTCTCTTTATAATTTTAATGATTTTTCTTTGTCTTTTGAGATTTCTTATTTTCTGAGTTTTGCATTTATTTTCCTAATAAAAAATGATAAAGGAACATCACCATCAACTTTAATTTTTTGGGAAAAACAAGAATTCGGGACTTGTGGGGTTTTTCCATTGAAATTCTTGGGTTTTGAGAGTCTATGGTTGAGTGGCCTTCAACTGCTCTTTCTCTGTAGGTCCCTTATTTTTCCTTGTATAAACCCTTTCCATTGAAGGTAGTGGCTATTATGCAACCATCTCATAAATAGATAGATCAACGAATTAAAAATTATCCTCTTTGAGGGGGAAACCTCCTTTACATTACATAACTAAACAATTCTTGGATGATTCAAATGACAAAACCTCCTTTCTATATATAGGAGTCTAATGGGTCACAATATAATCAGAGCCGACATAAAAATAATAATGTAAGGGAAAAACAATAACAATAGTGGGCTTCTACGGAGCACAATAATAACCATATGGGGACTACATGGGCACAACAATAACAATAATGGGGCTATACTAACAATAAAAATGAGGGAATAAACTAGTATTATAAGGACCTAACATGTCCCTCTCGTTCAAAAATGTGTTGTCCTCAACGCTTGAGTAGTTTTGGATGCTTTTGTATAAAATTCTCATCCTCCCATGTGGAATATTTAGTAGGTAAGTTCTTCCACTTGATGAGATACTCTGAAATTGATCGATTTCGTATCTTTCGACTTCTTATTTCTGTGACTGCTTCAGGTTCTAATACAATTTTTCCTTCTTTGTCAAGTTCTGGCAATATTATTTGAACTGAGAGCTTGTCACCTATAACCTTCTTTAAGCACAAAACATGGAAAAATGGGTTCACTTGGGAAGATGCAGGAAGATCCTATTTGTAAGCTATATATAGGGGTGATTTTAGGGGTGAATATTCGCCCTTTGGCGAAATTAAGGGGTTTTAAATTTTTAGTGGGCGAATATTTTGTATCATAGTACATTTTTACAAATCACCTCAAATAGCCCACCTTATCTTAAGGGAGAGGGTAAAAAAGGTAAATTTAGCCCTTGAAATTAGGAGTTACAACCTTCCATTCGCCCATTTTCAAGAATAGGTTTTATTTAAGTGAATCCTATGGGCCAAAGGCCCAAATACCATATTTACAAAAGAGGTATGGTAAATTAATAAAAATATAAATAAATGAGAGGTATGGTAAATAAATAAAGCATAATTAATAAAAATATAGATAAATGAGAGGTATGGTAAATAAATAAATTTTTTATATTTACTCCATAAGTCACCTTATATACATGCAAGGGTGTAAACAAATAAAAATATAATAAAGTGGGGGTATGGTAAATAAATAAAACGTCTTTTAATACTTACTCAAAAGGTATGGTAAATAAATAAAAATATAAATAAACTAGACGTATGGTAAATAAATAAAACCTCTCTTTATATTTAGTCCATAACCCTCGTTCTATTTATGAAGGCTCAAGAAAGAGGTTTTATTTAAGTGAATCCTATGGGCCAAATACCATATTTGTAAAAGAGGTATGGTAAATTAATATAAATATAAATAAACGAGAGGTATGGTAAACAAATAAAACATTTTTTTATATTTACTCCATAAGTCACTTTATATTTATGAATGGTATGCTAAATTAATAAAAATATAAATAAACGAGAGGTATGGTAAACAAATAAAACATTTTTTTATTTTTTTATATTAATACCATGCAAAAAAACAATATTAACCCTAATATTAGTATTAATAAAAATAAAAATGGCACATGGTATTGACCCATGGTATTCACCAAAATGGCACATGGTATTGACCCATGGTATTCACTTGGAATGTAGCCTATTTAAATGGGGGAATTAAAGCAGAATAGATCCATCTTTACTACTAACCCCCGAGAGGTGAGGTATCAAATATCGTGATTTGCAAACTAGCATAGAGTGAAAAAATATTTGATCCGATCAAAAGACTAAAAATGGATGTTGTAATTTAATGTATGTTAAACATTTTAGCTTGGTTAAAATAAAATAAAATAAAAATCAACTATTAATTTTATTAATTTTTATAAATTACTAATAGTAATTTTTAAGCTCCAGGTTTATGATAACCCGTGGTATTGACCCATGGTATTCATGTGAGCATAGACTATTTAAAGGGGAAATTCTATCTTAGATCCATCATAATTCTGGGTCTACCAAGTGCTCAGAGGGATAAATAGATTTCATCCCCCTAAGAGTGGTAGATGTGGAGTTAAGATGGATATAGGTTGGTTTTTATGATAATGAAGATATTAAATAGACTTAGGAAATTATATTGTAAAACATCTTAAGGTGAATGGTTAAAGCATAGACATTGGACAAGTATATTTGTATACTTCTGTTTTAAACTGAAACAAATCCAGGGCTAAAAGGAATGGATTGATTGCACTATTCATCCTTCTATAACTTTCCAACATATGTTGGAGTAAACAGATTGTAATTTGGGTAATTTTTCTAATTGCAAACGGGAACATACTTGTGTATTGGCAGGGTGGTTACGA
>APFE031602779.1:0-10884 GCA_000404065.3 Pinus taeda
CTGGGCCCTTGGCTACCAATGGTACACCGCTTAAAGTTACTTCAGATGCAGAGGCAAAGTGAACACAAAGTTCTTTATATTGATTGCATTAACAAAGATACACAAGATCAAGTCTCAACAAAACTTAATGCTCAGAGTTGTTCCAAACCGTGTAATTACAATATAGCTGATCTCCCCCCGCTCAATGGCGTGGTATCTTTATATAACAGAAATGACGGAGATATCTAGATACAAAAGATAAGCTAAAGCAGCGATCCCTCGGGATCAGAGATCCTGAGGGATTCGCTAATCGTTCAGTTCTTCTCATTCCTTTCTTACGTTCTCCGTCTTGGCGTCCACGTTCTTTTCCCTGGATCATTCGGCTCTAATTTTACTTGATCGCGTCCACATCCGGTTTCCTAGCGAGGGGACAGCAGTTGCTTTCCTTTTGCTTCCTGTTTCTGCTTGATGATCCCCTGTTTCCGCGTCCTTCTGCATAGAAAACATCGATTAATGGTAATTGAGCTTCGTTCGTCCATTTTCACACAATTTATCAAAATCCTTTTATTCTTTAGACTTTAAATGCAGAAAAGGTTAGGAAACTTATTAGAAAACCACTAGATTACTATTCAAAAAGCATACCTTTCAAACGCTCCACAATCTAGAGATCTGATTAGGATTTGAGGTATCGTGGGGACTCAAATTTCTTCTTTTTGGGGGGATTTTTCCCGAATCAACTAGCTCTTTCTGAGAAGGTTTTTTTCAAACGTTTCCTTGGTATTCATCAGGCAATCCCTAATAAGATGGCCATATTTATGATAGTGTTTGCATCTAAAGGGGATTTGGTCATATTCTAGAGACTGCTTCCAAACATTATCCTGATAGTAAATATCTATGGAGGTTGGAAGAGATTGGGAGATATTCATATAAACGCAAATCTATGCATATAAAGTGTACCTCCCTCTCTTGGCAGCCTTCGATACTTTGACAAAGTTGTCGATGGCATTACCAATGTCTTCAACGGTTTACGCCTCCTAATATTCTTTGGGGAGAGAAAAGAGACAGACCCACAATGGGACTGCAAGGAAATCATCTTTCTTTGGATTATACTTCTCCTTCCATAATCGCATGAAGAGCCCTGCATTGTTGAAAAAATATGGCCCTCCTTAAAAAATCCTCGATCTATCTTCTAATATAGAGAAAATGATTGTAAAAAAACCCTTGGGCCCTAACTCCAATTCTATTTAACCTTGGGGGTTTCATTTATTTCGGATCCACTCAATAAAATCCTTTTTAGAGTGCCACACAATCCAATAAATTTGCAGATCAGAGCGTGATCCTGTATATATTGGATATATTCTTTGATATTGCTAGTTTTAATTGCATATTTTTGATCTTTCATTTATTTGGCAGGAAAAGCCCTGTATTTCTAGCTTGTTGTGATGCACCCAGTGGAGGGTTTGTTGTGAACCCATAAACCCCACTTCGTCCAGCTACTCTATGAAAAGTATGTTGAAGATGAGGATATTATCGGGGAATACCAGTAGATTTATACTCATCATAAACTCTTGAAACAATCTAGCTAGAGGAGGGCACAGAGCCCCCTCTCATAGATCCAATCATAGACGATTATGCAGAAGAAACCCTAAAATTTGCAGCACAAAGGCAAAAACCTCAACCAACAATTCATCTTATGCAATAGGGATCTTTTGCTTTTTAATTTTGTGTGTACTAAGATATTTTAAAATAATATTAATATAAAAGTAAAAGTATTAACTAAAAATAGTAATAAGATAATAAAATTTCTCATAAATAAATTTAGATTAATATTATCTATCTTAATTAAACAATAACTATATAATATTTAAATATTTTATATACTATGCAATAGATAATAACTTTTAAATTAATGATATTGGTTAAATCATCATAATATAAATGCAGGGGGGAAATGCAGCTTAGTGTTCTCAATCAGTAGTGACCGCTTCCCAGAAGGGTCATGTCCATAAGTCCAAGTTGCTCTCTAAAAACCAAGAACTTTCCTTTCGATAAAGGCTTGGTAAGAATGTCAGTTATTTGATCATCAATGGAGATGTGATGAAGCCTCACTGCTCCTCTCTGCACCATATCCCGAATATAGTGATACTTGAACTCAAGATGTTTGGACTTATCATGAAACACAAGAATTTTTGCAAGACGAATCCCGCTCTTATTGTCATAATATATCATTGTTGTGTCTGAAACTTGCTCAAATAGTTCCCCAAAAAGTTTTCTTAGCCAAACTGTCTCACAGTTAATCATGCTAACAACAATGTACTCAATGCAACATGCTTATACTTTATACTCATCGAAGAGATCATGGCAGATCCCAAGCTAAAGCAACACCCATAAGTGCTCTTTCTATCAGCAGAGTTACCTGCCCAATCAACATCAATATATCCATGAAGTATTACATTTTTAGAAGTGTGTTTCAATCCTAGATTTATAGTTCCATGCAAGTATCTAAGTATATGTTTCGCAGCAATCTAGTGGGCATGAAAGGGATCAATCATATGTTGACTTAAAGCATTTACAACAAAACATATATCAGGCCTAGACTATCAAAAACATCAAAGCACCAATGATTTGTCTATACTCTGTCGGATTTGCTAGACTAGGTCCTGCAACTTTACCACATAATTTCTTAAAGTTCATTTCCATAGGAGTATGCATGGACTTACATTCTACCATAACAAATCTTTCAATAAGATTAACAACATATTTTCCTTGAAAAGGATAAATTTCACTAGGTCTTTGCCAAATCTCCAAACCCAGAAAATAATGCATCAAACCAAGGTCTTTCATTTCAAATTCAGAAGATAACTCCCTCTTACATTGGAGGATAAGAGGTTCTCCTCTTGTCAAGAATAAATCATCAACATACAATACCAAAATCAAAGGCATACCTAGGACTGTCTTGAAGTAGAGGTATACCATACTTCTTACAAAACTTCTTGCAGAAAAATAGATTTTCCATCATCTAACTGAAATGAAACTTAACCATAACCTTTAACTTGGTAAGTAGAATTATCTCCAAGGATAACATTTAAATTAGTCTCCCTCTCAACTAGATTAGAGAGTGCTTCTTTGAAACCAGTAAAATGTTTGGAAGCACCACTGTTAACTAACCAGCTATCAAATGAATCTACAGAAGAAGAACTGGATAGAGTAAAAAAAAGAAAATATTATGATTGACTTTCTGTTGCATTATTTTTATATCTTGGATTTCTTGTTTTCTTAGGATGCCCTTTACTTTGATTTTCAGAAGAGCCTTTTCTATAATCAAATTTCTTTTTGAATCTAGGTGCTCTTCTTCTTTCTTTAACGTCACGAGCAAAATGACCATGCTTTTGACAGTTAAAACATCTATTTTTTGACATGTCTAGATTCCCTTTATTTGATTTGAAAGCATATTTTTTTTTATTGTCTTTCTTTCTCTTGTCATAGGTTGTAAAAGTAGTAAGTTCTCCTTCTTCATGATGTGAAATTCTCCCTCTGGAGATCATTTTTGCCTCCTCTTGGATACACTTTCCCAGGAGCTCATCAAATATGGGAATAATGTTGTTGTTGATGATGGTGGTGACAAAAGTCTCCCAAACAGGAGAAAGGCCTCCAAGCGCAATCAACATCATTTCTTTGTCAGGTACAACTTCACAAACTGTTGACAGTTGATTCCTGGTTTTAGTCATTCTCAGGAAGTATGCTTGAAATGTCTCTCCTCTATTCATCTTGATGTTCTTCAGTTGATTCTTCAAGGAAATAATTTGGTTCAAGTTACTAAGTGCAAACATGTCAATTAGTTTGTCATACATTTCATTAGCTTTCTTCAAACCAGAAACATAAGCAATGAGATGATCATTAAGAGAATCAAGGATAATTTTGCTAGCTTTGATTTCACTCTTTTTATGTTTGAATTTGACAGGAACACTTAAATTCTCTGGTGGATTAGCTACTGTGCCTTCAACATGCTCTAAGAAATTTGTGTTTTTCAAGAGTGATATCTAGCCTTGCTTTCCATGGAACAAAGTTTGAAGCATCATTCATCTTTTCCTCTACCTTGAAGTAGGGCAAAGTCATCTTGATCAAAAAAAACTTTGGCAGCAAGTGGGATCTCTTCAAGTGATCTCTTGTCTCCTTAGACTTGTCTTTACCAAGGCTCTGATACCATGTTAAAATATGAAAGTTCTATGCATAAATTTAAAAAATTATTTGCAGAAACTTGAAAGTTCTATGCAAAAAATTGAATGTACTTGCAGAAAATTGAATATACTTTGCATAAAACTGAATGGAATTGAATGTACTTAGCATAAAGCGGAATGTACTTTGCAGAAAACTAAATGTTCTTAGCAGAAAGTTGAATATACTTTGCAAAAAACTGAATGTACTTTGCAGAAAAATGAATTTACTTTGCAGAAAATTGAATGTTCTATGTTGTTACAGTTACTTAGAATGCCGATTTCTTCTTCACAACTTTTCAGATCAACAATTGTAGATAGAAAATAAACTTAAGGATCATATGAAGACAACCAAGCACAAATATGAGACACTGAGAGTTAGGTCCAATGACTAGGGCAAACCCACAAGGGAAAAACCCAAATGATTCTTCTTCTATTAGATTTCTTCAATTATTAAGTAGAGTAGACAGAGAGAGAGAATGAAGATGAATAAAGTCACCAATGTCTACTCAACTTGCAGCTGAAGTGTTCTTGCTCTTTGCTTGAAGATCTCCTCCTTCTCTTGATCAGATTTTGTCCTTCACACTTGCTCAAGCTCTTCTCTTGCTCTTACTCTTCACTTACTCTCACACTTCTCTTGCACACACTCAACACTAACTCTCCTTCTTCACAATGAACATGCTACAACAACTCTCACTTGCTCTTACTTAAATAGATGAGAAAGGAGAGGAGTTACAAAATGAATTCATGCCTTGAGCCAATAGTAAGATAATCGAATTCCATGAGGGAGGAGTTACTCCAAGAGAAGTGTGACTCATCCTAAGAATATAGAGAAAGGTACAGATGTCTTGAAGAGTTACAATCCGAATTAAGAAGAGAGGGTTACACTAAGACATGAGAGAATATTTCGTGAGAGTTACAAATCAAATTGAATGAGGGAGTTACAAGTGCATTTAATGAGGAGGAGTTACACTTTTGCTATACATTGAATTAGTGAGGGAGAGTTACATTCTCTCAAGTGTGGAGTTACTATTTTATTCCAAGAGAGAGATTCAATTTGCCAAGTAAAATATTCTCAATTTAATTTACTCATTTCATGAGAGAATTCATTTTATTAATCCATTAAAGGTGAATGGCTTTAGACTATTTTATAAATAATAATAATACTAGTGAGGATAAAAATATTAATTCTTGACTAGTACAATCATGATTGATTTGATTTTAAAATGGATTCCATATGTTGAAATCATCCTTAATCATTTAGACATGACTTTCTATTTTTGAAAAGTCACTTCCAAATTGAGACGTGACTTACTATTTTTGGGAAGTCATATTAGAATTGCTAGAAATGAAATTTTATTAACTGAAATATATGATTTCTTCTAGGAGAAATTCATCCTCACGCTGTCAAATTTTAACACAAGCCACGGGAAAACCCCTCCAAGGGCAAAACCCAAAGAAAATATTCTTATAGAGTCAGATCAGAATGAGATATCCAAGACCCATAACCAAAACTTCCATTACAATCCAAAGTCAGCCCTCCATTCTTCATCATATTATGATGCCTTGTCTCATAGAAATATTTGTCCTTTTTGTATCACACATTATCTTTCTTTTAGCTTTCATATCATTGTTATTACAATCCTTTCTTTAGCTTGTCAATTATCACAAAAAAACAACCTTTCTAACTCGCATATCTCTACAGACTTTTAGGATCAGAAGCTCGCATCTTCTTAGCCTCAGAAATTCACACCCTTTTCAAATTATATGCCATGGAAAATTTACTTATTCTGCTCCACAAATATTCGTTTATCCTTGCCATAGAAAATTTGCTTATTCTACTCCATAGAGATTTGTTTATCCTTTCCACAGAAATTCACAAACCTTGCCATAGACCCTCGCATATATTGTCACAAAACCTCAATGGAAACTTGTCCAATTGGAGGAGCACACTTTGCCAATATGTAGTGGTTTGCGTATCTAAAAAGTCGCATCCTTTTGGGTAGGCGAACTTGGTCTAGGGACAATTTGACTCTTTTTCACTAAAAATAAAATATTTTCTTTTCTTTTACAACTAGTCCAAATGGGACTTTGACTAATGACAAAATGACTTAATAAGCCTAGGGGCATGAAATGCATGTCTTGTCTAGAAAAATAACAATAACAAATTTATTTTTCTTCTTTTTATTTTTACAGAATCATTTGATACAATTATGAAGATCAAACTTAGTTACATTCTCTGATATTTTTGTGGCATACCCATGCCCTTCAGAAGGCTTTTGCATAAATCTAGAAAGAATTCCAACAACAAATGAAATATCTAGGTTGGTAGTGGTGAGGTAGATAAGACTTCCTACAGGTTGTTTATACTTAGTTGCATCCTCAAATTCATTCCCTTCTTTTAAAGTGATCTTCAGATAATCTTCCATCACAATAGATAAAGGATTGCATTAAGCCATGCCAAACATGTTCAACAATTCTCCAATGTATTTCTTCTAAGAGAGGAATATGTACTTTGGATGTTGAGTCACTTTAATGCCCAAGTCATAGTGAACATCTCCCAAATCTATCACCTCAAATAATTTCTTGAACTCTTTCTTTATGGATGCAATATAATATTCGTTGTTTCCTATTATCAACAAATCATCACATATACCACAAGATAGACAACAACTTTGCCAGTTATCTTGATAAACAGAGTTGCATCATCAAGATTAATGTATTTGAAATTTAATTTCAGAAGATGCTCAGTCAACTTTTCATACCAGGCTCGCAATGCTTGTTTCAGGCTAAGTTGCCAGGAATCGAATATAGATTTGGATACGGATATGGATCCAGATCTAGATTTGCTATATCTTTGAAAATCCAAGATTCGGACATGGTAAGGATATGTCAAATACAAAAAATATAATAATTTTTTTATTAAAAAAAAACAAAAACAAAAACAAACAAACAAACAAACAACAAAAAAACAAAACAAAAAAGCAAAAAACAAAAAAAACACTTTTAGAGTTCAGAAATCAAATCCGTTTATAAATCACAACATTTTAGAACTGAAATCATTAGATATAGTAAAAATATGAAGACTAAAACACTGAAATGATGCATCCTCCCTCATACAAAAAAGGATAATATCATAAATGGTAATAGTAAGTACAAAAATGAGTGGCTCATCCATGATCACTCTACTAATTGTTGGATCCTCCATGTCGAATCGTTCTCTGTTGCCATTTGCAATGTCACATGATTCAGGTTCAAATTCGAGTTCGACAATGAAAAAATTCAATTCGAGTTCAAAATTTTCCATGAGGTTCGGATAAGGTTCAACATTAGGTTTGAAACCCTATATATAAAACATAAAATTATAATTTATTAAATTTTATATATGTGTAATTATAATTAACTTATTAAAAATTACATAAAAATAAAAATTAAACCTTTCATACAAAAATAAGTATAAATTAACTATATTATATATTTTGGAATACAATTTGTATTATGCATTTAAATTTTGTTATAACACATAGATTATATGAAATAAAAAATAAAACATGAAAAAAAGGAAATCGTGATTGGAATATGATTCGTATTTGCATTTAGATTTCGTTATAACATATAAACTATATGACATAAAAAGTAACATGAAAAAAAGGAAATCGTGGTATGTGGGTAGCGAGTTGCAACCAACGATGTTGTGCCCATGTTCCGCAGCGAGACAAAACCAATTTGGGTATGGAAAGTTAATGTAGAGGTTGACCATATTGCAGCATTTTGAAGCGGGTCGACAGGGTGAGACCAAATTTTAGAACGAATCCTAGGTCGAACCAAAACAAATTCAAAAAATTTATTCGTCGATATCTTAAGGACGCGTAGAGGTTGACCACTACAACACATTGAAGTTGGTCGGCACTGTGAAACTAGAACGAACCTAGGTCGAACCAAAACAAATTTGAAAAATTTATTTGGGGTTCGCCGAATTTCGAACTTCAACCAAGAAGTTCGACCAACCCTATGACATGGTGGTAGGGTTGGATTTCCTTGTGAGATCTGTTTCCCTTTTGTTGGTTTTGTTTCCTCAACACGGGCTTTGTTTCCACCATGCAAGATCTGTTTCCAATAAATCGCGATTCGCCACGTGGTTGTTTCTTGCACAAAACCAAGCAGATTCAGATCACATCCGCAAATCCTAGGCCCCCTTGTGCCGAAGTCGGTAACTTAGGTTTTAAGCCATATAAGGATTTGATGAGTTCTTATGTTCTTGTCCCTTCACAACAAAGCCTTCTGACTAAGACATGAAAACATTTTCTTTTAAGTCTCAACTCAAGAAAGTAGTCTTCACATCCATTTGATGAACTTAGAATACATTCTGAGCTGCCCAGGCAAAGAGAGTCTGGATGGTGGCCCTTTTTGTTGTGGGGGTAAAAGTCTCCTCATAATCAACACCTTTTTTTGTAGATATTTTTGCCACGAACCTTGCTTTGCACTTATCAAGTGAGTCATCTGATTTGTAATTGTTCCTATAGACCCACTTACAACAAATTGGTTTGGTTTTGGATGGATTGTCCACCAACTTCCATATATTGGTTTTGGATGGAGCATCATACTCCCTTTGTATTGCGTCTTCCATTCATCAAGAGAAGCAACTTATTTAAAGGAAGTTGGTTCAAAATTAGTAGATAAATTCAATTCACAATCATATGAAACATCCATAAGATCAATTGAATTAGAATTATCTACATCACCTCCATCTTGTCTGGTGGAACTTCTGGTTCATGTCCTTCCAACCTCATGAGGATGAACACTTTCAAGTACTTTGGTGAGCCATTTTGGGGACCTTTTTGAGATGGTCCAAGTTGCTCCACTAATTGAGATGGGACTGTATCAAGATTCAACCTTCCAATCCTCCCAATCACATCACTCAAAGGGTCTTCCTATTCTGAAGTGGTTGAAACTTCATATGGGGGAGACAATGCTTTAGAAGGAGATTCCATAGATTGATGCAAGATGGAGATCCCCCATTCAAGATGTGGAATCTCATTATTAAATTCATGATAAGTTTTTTCATTTGATTGAAACTCTTTGAACAATCAAGTTGTTGCTCAACATTGTTGTCAGTCTTGGAAGATTCAAGAAAAATCTAGACAAAACAAACTTCTTATTTACCTCATCATAAAGACAATATGCCTTGGTGGTATCTAAATACCCCAAGAAGATGCATTTCTGACTTCTTGCATCAAGCTTGCTTCTTTGTTCCTTAGGAATCAAGCCATAGTAGGTAGAACCAAAGAGCCTAAGATGCCTTGCCAAAGGAATGTGGCCATACCACATTTAATAAGGAGTCTCATTACTTAGAGCATGATATGGGCATTCGCTTTTGACATATATTGCACATAGAACTACATCAGCCCAATACATCAACTTTAGATTTTTTAAGAACACCATCGAGTAAACCATATTAAAAAAAGTCTTGTTCATTCTTTCATCTACACCATTTTGATGAATATTGTATGGAACAATGGTTTGATGTTTTGCCTTTTACTAAAGAATACGGTATGTGGGTCACTTAAGGCTTCCATATCTAGAAAAGGTGTGCCAATATGTGATTGTGCATCATTTTCAATCCATGCGTGAAAATTTCTAAAAGTTTCAAAATTTTCTTATTTGCTTTTCGACAAGTATACCCAACACATTCTTGTGTAATCATCAATAAAATTCATCATATATCTATTTCCATTTGCAAAAGGTACAAGCATAGGGCCACTCAAATTAGAATGAATTAGTGCAACTTTTCTACGTGCTTGTTGGGCCTTAGTTTTGGTCTTATTTTGCTCTAAGAAACTTACTTAACCATCTATTTATCATCCATTTTCACTCCATTCATTCCATTTTGATGTATATTTGATATCCATTCAGGTATTTAGCTTTAATTTGTCAATTTCTAAAGTTTTTATAAAAGTTTGATTTTAAGTGCAAATTTGGCAATTTCAGAAATTCTCGTAATCACTCTATGGTTGATATGGATGCAGGCCACTTGAGCACGAATGGGATACATGAATGGAAAGCTTGGGAACTAGGACCAAGCCACCTATGCTTGGTTCCAACAGAATGAGCTTTATTAGGCCTATTTGGAGCTAGTCAATCATGACTAGTCATCCAGAAATCCCATCTAAATAGGGCAGTTTTGAGATTCCATGATACTGGTCATATTTCTTGGGATGAGGGTAGTGAATTTGACTTGGATAGATGGATTAGAGTAGATGGGTTTGTTAGAGTGAATGTAGATCAGTTTGTTTCACGAGACTCCTTATTTAAGAGCCACAACTTTGATGGCTCATACATTGACTTATTATACTTTTATGTTGTGATACTTTTGGTTTGAGGAATTAATTTGAAGACTTGTGCTATTCTCATTTTGCTGCTCAAATGCTATGGATGTGTAATTGATTTAAGCTTCTGATATCACTTCTCAAGTGTGCAAGGCAAGGGTGAAGGGCCCCCATTCCAAGCTAAGTACACTTCATTGTTAACTAGTTTTATTTCCTGTAATTTGTTTAGTGTAGAACTGGTTTTTCAAAACTTTATTTCAGATTGCTTTATGATTCATGAATGGTAGTTGATTGCTTTAGTTATTAGTTTATTCATCACTTTATTGAGTTGAAGAAACACAAGTGTTCAAGTTGAGCATCTCTTC
>APFE031602779.1:17184-83233 GCA_000404065.3 Pinus taeda
AGTAAAAACTTTGAGGGGGGTAAGAGCTAGAGTGAGCGAGATTGTCTCACTTAGCAGGTTTGGCTGGAGTTAGTCCAAGAACCCCAAGTAAAGTTTAAGGGGGGAAATTGTTAGGTAAACTTGACTCAGGATAGAGTCAAAAGTTGACGAGGTTAAATAGTGATGGTTTTGGGGCACATGGTATTGTGCACCCATGGTATTCTGCCCGTGGTATTATATGTAATGGAGCCTATAAAAGGCTGGAAGGACTTCATTGTAATGCAATGGCCTGGAGGTGAGCGGTGAAGGCTCACTTGGCTGGATTGGCCAGGGTTTTGGCCAAGGATAATGAAATTTCATTATGATTGGGTTTTTCCCCGGATTTGGGGTTTTCCCAGATAAACATGTGTATTTATGTGTTTATGGTTATTGCTGGTTAATTTTATATTTATTCCTCTCAGTAATTATTTATGTTGTGCAGTAAATTCTTAACACATGCTACCTCCACATGCTCTTCGTTATTGTTGGCACTCTCTCCACAACACCCTCCACTATATCGCAATGTCATTAGGTGGGCACATTCCTGTGTTGTGTTTGCTATTCTCTGCTCAATGTGATGCTTGACGCCCTGCCTCCGTGTAGGTGCACCCAAGGCACACACCCATCAACTCGTGCACACTGCCTCTTGTGATGAAATTGGCGCCTCTCCATGTGGGCACATTTGTCACACCCACGAGTCGGTTTTTTTCCACTCCAAGTGAGCATGGCCCGTCATGGGCACCTGTTGGCCTTGGTGCCAACTTGGAGTCCTGGCACAATATATCTCACTAAAAAGAGGAATACATGTATAAAAGGGTACTATGTATATGAAGAAACTATGTATTGGTTGTGCCTCCTAAAAGTTACTAGGATATGAAAGGTTGAATCCATAGAGACTAAATAAATTATTATGGATTATATGTGAATGTAAGTTATTTTATGTTCTTTATAATTGATATTTCTCGTCCACATTTAATTGTGGAAAATGCCAAAGAAGAGAACACAATTTGTGGAAAACATAGATAAATATGAAAATGTTAGCATTTATTAAGGGATATTATTGATATAGTGAATGTTTCTTTGGAGCAAATACTAAGTTTCTTTAATTTGAAGTTGTAAGCAATTTTTTATTTTTATATATTTATTTATTTTTTTTCGTTTGGATATATGGTAGATATTCTATAACATGGAGTGAAGTTGGATGATGGCTTCACATTCCATATCGATCTTGGACATAAGATGCTTAAAAATATAAACAAATAATGCATAGTAGTTTGAATTCAAACTGTGTTAAAGCATGATGCTTTTCAACCACATCCAATTATATATATATGGAAAATACAGAATATTAAATAACTTATCAATAGCACAATAATCTAATGAAAAACGTTATAGCAAAAATTATCTCCAACATATCTTGAAATATAAACCATTGTAAATATAAAATTCAAATCGCTAAATATTTTCAAAATTAATAACAAAAGCTATCATCATTTTATTCATAGATCAATCTTTCCTAATTTATAATTAAATTAATAAAATTAACTAATTGTTACCATTAAATTAAAACAATTTTTAACACATCATTTACTACATTCCCAAAAATTAAATAAGTAATCTTTCCAATCAAACATTATTATTCCTTGCTTTCAGCTATAGCAAGTAATATAGCAATCGATTCGACATTAGCCAACATTAATTTAAGTTGAATGACCAATATATTCAATGTTTTAACCAAGGTTTTGATAAAAATATCTTATCAAACAAAATTTTATCTAAACTTTTTGTTTGAACCTCTTATTGTAGGCAAGAATGCATGATTTTTACTATTTTTATTAAAACTTAGGATCACCAAGAGGGAATTGAGTTTAAAACATTTATACACATGAACTAATGCTAACTTTCAAGATAACATTGATTTGAAACATTTAATGTGCCATTTTTTTATACTTAAAGTTATGAAAATTAACTTTCAGGCATCCACCTATGCCGCCTACGGCCTCAACACCTGTTGGGTCCCCTGCCACCTCAACACTTGTCTATCATGTTGCCTCAACACTTGTGTTCTTTGCATGTCTTCACTTCATGTGGGAGCTTTACTCTACAACTGAAATGCATAGACTAGGAGACCTTAGACTAGGAGAGCTGCTGGTAAATGAGACAAATGGCGATACTAGGAGACCTACTGGTTATTCAACAATACCAACTACAAAGAGAACCTACACAATTGTTAATCTTCAATAATACCAGCTGCAAACAAAACCTGCACAATTTTAAGTATCTTGTCCACAATTTGTTTATGTTCAATAGTACTAGCTGTAGAGACAACCTGCATATTTATGAAATATTTAATTTTATCATATCTGCCATTACCACCTCTATGTAAATCTGCATTTCTAGAAATATGAAATGTTTTGAAATTTTTTGGAGCACATTGCTAATTTTATTGGAGCTACCCTGGTTTAGGACTTGCTTATGTGACAACAAATAAATTATTATCCTCGCATCTTTAAACCAGGCTGCCTTCGCGTTATGAAAACAATTACAAACTCTGAATTCCTTTTTTTTTGGGATGAAAATATTCATAGTTATACATTACTACAATATCTAGTATTTGTTGAGATTTCATGTTAAAATTTAGTATGACTCATTCTGTCTTAAACTGTGTACCTCATACAATCCCACTACTAATGGATACTAATGATCAGTGCAATAGAGTTCTCTCACTTATCAGTAGTTGTCTTCCACCAAGTGTTGGCGAACATTAGTAATTCCAACCACCAACATTAAATGCAACATCTAGCCTCTTCTGGAGAATTCGGTGGAAGTATCGAGAGCTAGGTAGCTTCCTGAAGAAGCCACCGAATCCAGAAACTTCTTCTTTGTATATAAAAAAACTCTCTTTGGCAATCAAATGATCAAGTGTTCTATGTGTGTTCATTTTTGAGTTCTGTGCTCTCTGATTTGGTACCAGAGAGAGGTGAGGTTGATTGCTGAGAGAAGGTTCTTGTTTCTGAGCAATCAGACCGAGAGTAAGAGATTGCTACGTAAGAGATCAATGTGCTGAGAGGTGTGTGAGTTTTTTGCTGCTGTAAAGTTGCAATACGTTGCTGTGTGGAAGGGCGATCTGGACGAAGGACCGTGTGTGAGTTTTTTGCTGTTGTAAATTTTCAATACATTATTGTGTGGAAGGGCGATCTGGATGAAGGCTGAAGCTGGAGCTACTTTTTTAACAGGTTTAACAGGTTCGAATGCGAGAAATTCTTTGCCGCCATCCCTTAAGGTTTGCGGAATCTAGTGGTCACTGGTACACAAGTTTTCTAGGTAAGCAATGGTCCAAGGTGTTTCCCATTTGGCATATGAGGGTTTCTCTTTGCTTTCATAGAGTTCTGAGTGCTCCGCTTCATGTTATTGTTTGTTTTATATTCGGCTGCTTGGAGGGGGAGGCTCTTCTAAAGCCTCACTAAACCCTTATGAAGCTTCTTTGCAGACTTGCTACTCAGGTTGCTCTCTGGGCTACAGTGTCGTAGTTTTGTATTTCTAACCGAGAGCCTGGTAATTTCCTTTTCGGTAAATTATTGGTATTTTTAATCTCCTTTCTGGAAGTGAGACTTGTCAAGTGGCCTCGGCCCTTGTAGACATTCTGTATAAGTTATCTATTTTTTTTCTAATGGATTTTGCATGGAATTTGTGGACATTTTACGACCTTAATCACAGTTAAAAGAAGAAGAAGAAGAAGAAGGCAACCTTATTATCTAATGATATTGGATAAAATTTTATGATTTATGCTTGAGGGTTTATATTTGTGAAAATTAGTAATTTTTTTTTGGTGATTGGTACAGTGAAAATAAGTAACATGGCTAATGTATTGGTAGAATCTTATTTATCTGGCTCTAACAAGTTAGACAGTGAAAATTATGCAAATTGGAAGTTTTAGTTGCAGACTTTGATGGAAGGCAACAATACATGGGCGATTGTGTCTGGAGCTGAAGTTAAGCTAGTGTCCCCTCAAGGCCCAGATGCTGCAATTCAAGATTGGGAGCGACGGGAAAACAAAGGAAAGGTGCTTTTGTGGATGACGGTTAAGGACAACATTATTCCACACATTAGAGAGTGCAAAACATCCAAGGAGACATGGTGTTATAGAAATCTTTGGGCACTTCAACCCCAATCATAAATTTCCATAAACTGAGGGCTCCAAAGTCTGTAAAAGTGTTGCTTCATTGCCTAAAGGAACAAGGTTAGCTGATTACATCATCTCCCAGAAGTTCTCCACTAAAAACCGCTCATAATGGTCAAAACTGGACCATACTGAAAACCCAATGCAGAGGGTGCAATGCATATCACCTTCCCAGTGTAAAGGGTGCAATGCATATTGAATGGCCCCTCTCTAGGGTGAGATGGTCGGGAATGGACAAATGGCAGGGACAAATTGCGAGGTGGAAGATTGTTGGGCCTTAGTTTTGGTCTTATTTTTCTCTAAGAAACTTACTTAACCATATATTTATCATCCATTTTCACTTCATTCATTCCATTTTGAAGTATATTTGAGATCCATTCAGGTATTTAGCTTTAATTTTTCAATTTCTAAAGTTTTTATAAAAGTTTGGTTTTAAGTGCAAATTTGGCAATTTCATAAATTCCCGTAATCACTCTATGGTTGATGTGGTTGCAGGACACTTGGGCACGAATTGAATACATGAATGGAAAGCTTGGGAACTAGGACTAAGCCACCTATGCTTGGTTCCAACAGAACAAGCTTTATTAGGCCGATTTGGAGCTAGTCAATCATGACTAGTCATCCAGAAATCCCATCTAAATAGGGCAGTTTTGAGATTCCATGGGATTAGTCATATTTCTTGGGATGAGGGTAGTGAATTCGAATTGAATATATGGATTAGAGTATATGGGTTTGTTAGAGTGAATGTAGATTAGTTTGTTTCATGAGACTCCTTATTTAAGAGCCACAACTTTGATGGCTCATGTATTGACTTATTATACTTTTATGTTGTGATACTTTTGGATTGAGGAATTAATTTGAAGACTTGTGCTATTATTATTTTGCTGCTCAATGCTATGGATGTATAATTGATTTGAGCTTCTGATATCACTTCTCAAGTGTGAAAGGCAAGGGTGGATGGCCCCCATTCCAAGCTAAGTACACTTCATTGTTAACTAGTTTTATTTCTTGTAATTTGTTTAGTGTAGAACTAGTTTTTCAAAGATTTATTTCAGATTGCTTTATGGTTCATGAATGGTAATTTATTTATTTAGTTATTAGCTTATTCATCACTTTATTGAGTTGAAGAAACACAAGTGTTCAAGTTGAGCATCTCTTCTGCTAAAATGATGAATTACAACTAGTTTCTTTGATTTGCATGCAAGTGGTTTTTATTATGATTTTCAGTATTGAGATGAATAACTTATGATGAAATACTTTATGTGTCCCTTAAGTTACGAGCTTCTTTCATTAACAATTTATCCATCTCAAATTCTTGATTTTAATCTCTGATTCATTAAGTGATAGTTGAGGCAAAGGTGGACTTCTTGAGTCAAGAACCATCTCAATATTTTTCCTCTACTGTAAACAAGTTGAATTAGAGTTGTAGGACGTATTGCTTTTGAATAAATTATCTTTCAAGGTTTGATTATATCTGATCTTCACACATAGTGAACTTGCCTCAAAGCATAAACAACCCGGATTGATAATAAATAATTGTGTTAGTTTAGGTACATAAATTAGCTCAATAGTGCTCTAAAAATATAATCATGAAATGGTTGTTTCCTACGTTTTCCTAAGATACAAGCATCACATTGCTTTAGTTTCATAGGAATAGATGGAAAACCAAAACACCACTCTTTTTCAACAAACCAAAAACTACCATAATTAGATGTCCAAATCTTGCATTCCATAGAAGACTAGACGACAATGTAACTTCATCGTGTTGAGAGAGGTATGCAAAGTTTTATGCATGGGTCATGACAATTGTGTTGTCAAATGTTTTCCATATCTCTACTTTGCCATCAAACATATAAATAGATTATGCCTTGCTAGCGAATGTGAAAAAGGGACAACAAATTTCTTCATAGCTTTGGAAGGTAAAGTACATCATGTAGAACGAAATTAAGGAGACCAAGCAGCTTAAGCTTGATGGTGCCAAGTCCCGATGGCTTGAGACTTGATTTGTTTGCAAAATACACTGCTCCATCTACATTGTCACTGAGGTCTTCAAAGAAGTCATTCCGAAAGGTCATACACCTGTATCAAGAATCCATACAACTCTCCAAGAAGTAAATGAAGTGTGAAACAAATCTTTAGTTACTCTAGTATTGCAATGTGCAACAATATAATGAGTAGATTCAAGTGCTTTACCTTTGGGTAAATTTGATGTTTAACCTTGATCTTTTTTTTGGTTCTTATTGTCTTTTATTCTCTCCCAAGGGATTCAACATGATGATGCATGATGTCCATCTTTGTTGCAGCAAATGAAATGAAGATCAAATCTTTCTCCCCTGTGGTGTTTACTCCCTTGCCTAATTCTTTCTCCCACGTTATCGTTTGTTGCCACTTCTTTTAGGAAAATCATGTGATCGATTATTCCCTTCCTAAACAAGGCATGATGCTTCTTCAGGGGACTGAGTTGTTGTCTTCCTCTTCTCGAATGCTTTCTCTTGTTCTACAAACTTCTCCACCAAGGTGTCAAAAGTAATGTATTTTAGTTGGTTACTAGCTTGCATGGATTCAAGATAATTAGAGTATGTAAGATAGAGGGCCTTGACAAACGTTGTGAGAGAAATGCACATCTTAACACCAATTCCATTTACATCATGCATGATGGCTCTAATTTCAGAGGTTGGGACTAGGGGATCATTGTCTTTGAACTCAAGGTTGAAGAGTTTGACCATCAACTAAACAACTTCCAATTCTAAGTGTGAGTCATATAAATATTCCAACTTCTTCAACGCACCATAAGAATTTGTAATTGAAACTATATGACGACTCACCTCTTCATTTACAAAAGCAACAATCAAGGCATATGCTTTGTTGTCCTCTTTATCTGATGTGGGCATGGCAAGTGCATTGTCATCCTCTCCTTCACAGATACCTTTCTATAAGTCATTAAAAATGAGGGTGTCTGATCCTTCTTGACCATTCTTTGTAGTTTTCTTTTCCAATCAATACTACTCTGACAATGGAGATGAGAGAATGCATCTCCAACAAAGCTTTGTGCTGAGATATGACAACTTCGTAAGATTAAAATTCACCCATTGGCTCTCCCTCTAAAGCCTATATTCTCAATGTTTTGTCGTTGTTCTTTGTTGATGTTTTTGTCATTGCTACCTCCTATATTCTGCAACTTTGGGATCAAAATCACCTATAATTCCATTGGCGTTAGTTTCTGGATATGGTAGCAACGAACAGGTGTTCTAGTCTCAAATTATGACTAAGAGGCTAAGGAACACGAGATCTCCAAAACCCAGAAAAGGTTTCGAGAGAAAAGACTTGGAGGCACCTTAATTAAATTAATTAGCCAATAATTAAAAAGTTCCTAGCTCTAACATAGGAAAATTGGTTAATTAAAAGGAATTAATTAAGAAGTTTGTTTTTTCTCTAGAGCCTTCTATTGATGAAGTCAAATTGATCTTAGCCATCAGTTGAGATGTAATTGTGGTTGTTGAGACTCCAATGAGAGATTATAAGAGTAGGTCAAAGGGATTGGAGAAGACATTATTTTATGAGTTGAGCAGTTTGACTACCCAATTGCAAGTATTCAGGGCGCAGTTGAAGCTAGGGCAAGCATCAGAGAAAGGGTTTTAACAAAGATTTGAGAGGAGTCCGAAGGAATTTTACTCAATATTTTATTTGATGATGGCAATTTTGTTTGGGTCTATCTATATCCCTTCCTTGGATATGGAATCTCCAAGGACAATCCCCTCATTCATCAAGAACTCACATTTCTCAGGGCTTAGAGAGAGATTCATTTCAATGCATTTCTTCAAAGCCTTGCATAGATTGCAGAGAGCTTCATGGAAGTCATATCCATAAGGAGTGAAATCATCCATGTATATTTCAACAGAGTCATGAACCAATTCGGCAAAAATACTAAAAACTGCCTTTTGGAAAGTAGCAGGGACATTGCACAAACCAAATGGAAGAACTCTATAAGCAAAGGTACCCCAAGGACATGTGAATTTGGTCTTGTCTTGGTCTTCAAGGCTAATCTGGATTTGATTGTATCTGCAAAATCCATCCAGGAAGGAGAAAAATCTCTTCCCTACAAGGCCATCTAGGACTTTATCAATGAAGGGCAAGGGAAAATGGTCCTTCTTTGTAGCCTTGTTGAGTTCCCGGTAATCCACACAGATTCTCCACTTCCCATTCTTCTTAGGAACTAACACAAGAGGTCACACCCACTCACTATCTGAAATGGGGTATATGAACCCTGCGTCCAGTAGCTTTTGTAGTTCTTCTTTCACAATGTCCTTAAGAGTTGGATTCATCCTCCTCTAGGGTTGGAACACATGCTTGCATCCCTCCTTGATGTAAATATGGTGAGTGCAAGTCGAGGGATGCACACCTTTCATTTCCTTATAGTCCCAAGCAAAAGCATCTAGGTGTTGCCTCAACACTTTGCACAATAGTTCTTCCTGTTTGGCAAAGAGAGAAGGGTTGATCTTTAAGGTTTTGGATGGGCCAAACTCTACAATCTTGACATGGTCTGGACTTGAGTCAATAGGGTGCAAGTCAGCCCAAGGATTACTCCCAGGCATTTTCATCAACTCATCAATTGGTATGGGAGTGGGAGGTTGATTCTAAAGAATGGTCAATGAGATCATTTTCAGCAGGTTGCCCCCCTCCTATAATAATGTCCAGAGTGCATATTGGGTGGGGGGTGGTGTGATACAATTCATATTCTTCCTCCTCTTCTAACCACAAGGGTAAGTCATGCTCAATAGAAGGTTGAGCAGGAGGACACAATACCAATTGTTAAGACAAATTTCCATTCTTAATGGTCATGTTCCCAGCCATACAACTAATGTAAGCATCAACAATGGCTAACCATGGCCTTCCCAAGATAAGAGGATAGCCATTAAACTTGGTTTTGGGTTGGAGAACTAGAAAATTAGTAAGATACTCCCAAGAGTTAATGGAGACCATTAGATCTTTAACAACTCCCTTGGGGGCTACTGTGGATCTGTCTGCAAGCTATAGCACTGTGATGGTCTTTCTCAAAGCCCCATGGACGTTTAGCTTTAGCATGGTTTTCTTAATCATTACATTGATTGCAGCCCCAAGATCAATTGGGGTGTTAGGGACTATAAGGCCATCAATGTGCACATCTACTACAGGGCTTCTAGGGTCTAGATATTTCGGGAAGATCACCCTCCCAAGCATCAAATCAAATAATTGACCAACAAAATTTATGGTGGGGGTGTCTCTTTTTCTTCTCCCAGGCTTTTAGAAACATTTTCCCTTGATGAGCATGTTATAGATGGGAACATTTTTAATAGCCTAGAAAAGGGGTATTTTACCACACAAATTCTTCAATTCTCCCAGAAGTTCAACCTCTTATGGGGTGTGTTGGCTAGAGTGGATCAACCTCTCAGGAAAAGTAGGTGGATTGACTTGAGGAACACTCTCTTCCTTCTTTTCTTCAAGCTCTTCAGGTGGAGAAGGTAGGTGGTTATCTGGAAGTACTCTCCCAGACATAAGGTTGATCTCCTGGATTTCCATAGCTCAAGCAGGATAAGATGCCTCTCCACTGTATACTTGTTGTGTTTGCTTGTTGTTCAGGTTTGGATTTCGTTGAGCAGGCATTTGAGGTTGCGTAGGTGGAGTAGGATGAGTGAGTTGTGGCTAAGGTTGGGGTGGAGGTAGTAAAGCAGGAGGCTGGTTAACTTGAAGCCTCCACCCTTGTGATGGGTTTGGGTTGCCCCATTGAGAAGATTTGGGTGGATATGGTTGAAAACGATGGTTTACAAGTTGAGGAGGATATGGCCAAGAAGGAGGTGTGGACTAGGATAGGTGAGTGGAAGAGTACCAAGGTTGCAAGGGTGCATTTTGATTTGGATTGTAATAAGAGTAGTGTGCACCTTGCATGCCTTGTTGATATGGTCGAGGTCCTTGAGGTCTTCTTTTATTGATGAAATAAAGTTGCTCTGACCCCCCTTTTGCTCCTTGATATATAGCTTTTAGTCCTGGCAAAGAAGTGCACTTGTCAGTTGCATGATTTTCTTCATAGACTAGGCAGACCTCTATGACATTTAATGGGCACTCATTCCTAGGATGTCTTTTGGTGTATCTAGGGCAGAAAATAGCTAGTGCCATTTCTGCTTCCTCCTGTTTTATTTTGATTTGCATGGTATCTATTTGCAGTGCAAAGGTATCTTTTCACTCTTGAATCGTCCAACATGTTACCTATCTCATTCCTAATGGATGTTATGGAGGGAGAGGAACTAACCAAGCCTTGACTAGCTTACCCTTCTTCCTGGCATAAAAAGAGTGATTCTTGAACATAGTTTTAATGTCATTATAGGATAACTGATAGATATCTCCTCCAAACAACATGTTGAGTGTTTCCAACATATCTTCCCTAATCCCTCGGACAAGAACTAGTTTGAGTGATTCATGATCAAGGGTGCAGCTGGCCCTCCTATAACTGAGTTGAAATCTCTCCTCATAGTCTTCTAAGGATTCATCAAGTTCAAGAATCATCCTAAAGATTTATTCCTTGGTTTCTTTGGACCTACAGTAGTCCCTATACTTGTTACTGAAGGCATGTTGCATTTAGGCCTAGGTAGTGATGCTACACCCAAGCAGACCCATAAACCAGTGCAAAGTTGCATCTTTAAAGGTAGAGGGGAATAACTTCAGCTTTTTCTCATTAGAGGCATAGTCATAGGTCCTACAGACAACAACAAATTCAAAAATGAAGGTATCAGGATCCTCAGAGGTTAATCCATGGAAGTGTGGAAGGGCAGTAGGGTTTATGTTCTTCATTCTAGCCTCTCGATTGGTCTCTCTGATAGGGAAAACCTCATTGTCCTTGTTTCCAGCCATAGTTTGGGTAGGTGAAGTGGGTCCTTCTTCTTCCCCAATAGGTTCATCAAAGATTTCAGGTTGCTCACCTAGAGGGTCTTCTCCCCTGCAGTCAGAGAGGGAGGCTCACAGTCACGGAAGAAGAGTGAAGGTTGATTGTTTGAGGGTGTGGGGGTTTTTGATAAGAATTTTCCCTGATTATCCCTACTATGAGACATGAAAGGAAAAATATTTTACTTTTTCAAAAACTATATGCAAAACAAAAAACAATGCTTAAGCGAAAACAACATCTACTTAGACACCTCCCCGACGGTATTGCACCAAGAATGTTGCAACTCCCAAGGTCTCCTCAACTCAAATTATCAACCTGGGGTTCGTATAAACTTCCAGGTGACAGTGCTATATACACAACAGATGGGATTCCACTCATGCCACCCTCAGTTATGATATTAGATCAAAAAGTGCTCAGAGACCCTTCCTCCTATTGGATTAAAATGAAAGCTTGTTGATAAAGGTACAATTGGAAATTGCTTCTAGCTATGAAAATAGAAATGCCATTGACTCGACTTGTAAATGCTAACTAATAAATTCATGAAAGGAAAAAGGCTAATCTACTTGTAGAAAGAAAGCTATGCTATCTTGCAAAATTCATCAAATTACCTCATCTACTTGCAGAAATGAAAAGGTAATTTATTTGGGATAATTCTTCAAACTACCAATCAGAATTGCATGTAACATCTACCTAGTTCACACTTGCTCATAATCAGTAACCTACTAGCATGATAAAGTAACTAACTCTACTATGTTTTTGCAGTGAAGAAAAGGAAGGGTTGGAGTGGCCTAGGAGCTTTCTCTGATCATAATATCACAGTTGGGGGTCATTATGCATCTATGCTAAGATAAAGTTGCAGTGGGGATCAAAATTGATGAAGGAAAATGTCGCTACAGGCGATTGCTACAAGAGGCCTATAATGCTACAGGAGAGCATCCAAGTGGTTTTTGAAGGTGGAAATGTTGTCTTGAGGGTATGGAGAGGTGGATAGGAGTTGAAGCAAATGGAGGGAGGTTGGTTTGAGCCCCTAGCCAAGTTCACAACCTCTCGGAGGCCTTTCTTGCACTAGGATGAGTGTTCTCGGTGTCCTAGGTAGAATGGCTTATAAAACAGGGTTTTGGGGCAGAGTTTGGAAGTGGAAGGAAAGGATGAAGGAGCTTAAGATGGAAGTGGTGAAGGTGCCCTTCCCTGCAGAACAACCAGCCCTGCAATCAATCACATGCATGCATCCATTTATCATTAACAAAATGAAATGACTTATGATGGAAAATATGAGTTGAATTTAAATAAAATCTATTTCATGCAATACCACTGATCTAATCACTAAACTGACTTCTAAGCTACAAAAAGCAAATGTAAAATAGGACAACTAACACTAATCTATTGCCAAGAAATCATAAACACAATCTTTTTGGGTTGTGGGTGTGAATCCTTCCACTCATTCTCCCACAAGAGAGGTGATGTAGAGGCTGCAACCACAGGATTTTATAAATTAATCTTTACTAAAATGTAAGAAACTATGAACCGCTTGGAATCAAGAAGAAACATCAGTACAAGAAGAGGGACCAAAGCCTCTGGGTTGGGCCCAAACCCAAGGGTCTTAGCCCTCTGAAACTAACTCAGAAGCAGCTTAAAATCCAACTTCTTGTTATTAAAAATAGTACGTCTATTACATCACATAAAAGCTTAAAGTAATAATGTCATGCTTGAAGCTCAATAGCTACACCTAGCTGAACAAAAACTTTGAATCCTAATGAGCTCTTCTTCTAGTTTATTTATACAAAAGGGCCACTAATGCAACTCCCATGAAAGTAGGAGTGGTTCCCTCCTTGATCTCGAAAATGGTGGATCTTGTCCCTATTGATCTTCACTTGGACTAGGAGTCACTTAGCTACCAATGAACTCGAGCTGGTGAGAAAGGATATGGTGATCCTAAGCCGAGTTTAGGGAGTTAAGGAGGTGGACAAACCCCCTAGATTCTCTCTTAGTTGTCTCCATTAAGCCCCTACATAGTAATAGCCTAAAAAATGATTCATTTTCCTGCAATTAAACCACATTCGTTCACATACTATGACAAACACCTTTTGCTTCTCTTACTAAGCATAATATAACAAAAATTGTGAATTAAATTAAGAGAAGGATAGTTTTAAGGCTGGAGGATGGCATATTGATCTTCAAAATGTACATGTTGATGGGATTCATCAGGTTGTGTAGTTCAAAGGGAGATCTGAAGCATAGTGAACCCAATTTGCATAGGACTGGCCAGGCAATGCGAATTGCAGGGATACAACAGATCGATTTCTAGTCCAGGTTGAAGGAAAAGTTTGATTTATCTCAGAGCAGTAGCAGTAGGTTGTAAGGATGCCAAAAGTGTTTTCGATAAGCAGATCAGAGATTCACAGAGCAGATATAGCATAGAGATTTTCAGCAGAAGGGTTTTGTAGTAGCAAATTAGCGTAGGGAAAGGAAGAGAAAGAACACGAGGGTTTCATTTCTCCAGTATTCTTAGAGGCAAAGAAAGGTTGATCTATCTATAGGAAGAGGATCAAAGCAAGCAGAGCAAATAGCTAGTTTACCAGTTCCCAAATCTGAAGCAGTAAATTCATTTCCAGTTGCTAGAGGAAGTGCGAGTAGCTTCAAAAGACAAAGGGAGGTAGTATATTCACAGGAACAAATTTTAGGAGCATTTATCAGTTGCCAATGCGAGTTGTAGGATCTACTGCGGGGTGCAAGATCCAATGCAAGCTACAGATAGAGAAGTGTGAGTTTGCAGAAGAAGGCGAAGTTAGTTTTCTCAGAGGAAACTTGGTGTTTCCATAGTGATTTTCCAGTAGGAGTGAGAGATCTCCAGTTATTTGAGTTTCACAGTTTTTAGAGAAGATGATCGTAGCAGGACTCAGAGATCAACACAAGATGGATGGAGCCTCCAATTTTGCCATCTGGAAGGCTAGGATGTTATTACTTTTGGATGAACATGGTTTGAAGGAGTTTGTGACAGTAGTTGTAGTTGTACCAGCAGATCATATCTTGTTACATGATTAGAAGAGGGACATGGCCAAGACTAAGAGGATGGTCCTTGACGGAGTTCGGGATCATATCATCCCACATATCGCAGAAAAGACTACAGCGTAGAGATGTGGGACGCCATTAGCAAGATGTATCAAGATCCTTCCAAGAGACGAAAGATGATACTCAAGGAGAAGTTGAGGATGGTCAAGATGAACAAGGGTGAAAATGTAACATCTTATCGCACTAGGATTTAGGGTGTCAAAGACGAACTTGCAATAGTTGGAGAGAAGCCAACATAGGACGAGTTAGTGTGTATAACTCTCAATAGGTTTTCCAAGGAATGGTGAACCTTCACTCAGGTGATATTGGACGAGATAAGCTACCAGAATGGGAACACCTGCGGAGTGACTTCACTCAAGAGGAGTTAAGGCTCAGTCTCATCGATGGTACTACCAGTAGTAGTAGCAATGGACAGAAGGAGGAGGAGGAGGAGGAGGGAGAAAATGTCGCTCTTGCAAGGAAGGGAAAAGTGAAGGCAGCTCCCAGTCAGGGACAAGACTCAAAGGGAGAGAAGAAGAAGAAAGATCTGTCGAAGGTCAAGTGCTTCAGATGTGGGGAGCTTGGTCACTACGTCAGCCAATGTCCAAAGAGAAAGGACAAGAAGAGGAAACATACAACAATTTTGGTAGAGATTGATGATTTTTGTATTAGGTTGGAGGACGATTTCGCAATGTTTGCAACATTATCCTCAGATGGAGGAGGAGTATGATACTCCAATATGCCAAATCAGGTTGGGTCTGAGGATGGAGTAGGAAGGAGATCTAGATCGTAGCCAAGGAGGGCTTGAACAGTAAGATCAAATCCAGTTGTTGCATATGGGATTCCTCAGCGGGACCAATACCTTTGCTACGAGATCCTAAGAGTTAAAGTAGCAGGAAGATTGAAGTGTCAGCAAGGCGCAGTCAGATTCTTGAGAGAAAGTGCAAAGGCAGGAGAATGGCAGTGTGAATTAGGTAGTTGCAGTGAGCAAGGTGTAGTTCTAACCAGAGAGAGACTCCAATGCAGGGGCATCAACAGTGTCAGACCAGAGTAGTGTAGTTTTGCACAGGATGGTTCAGTTACAGTATCTAGCAAGTGAAACAAAGATTGCGTATAGCGTGGATTAGTTCGACTACAACATGTTCCCATATACCAGCAGGTTGTTGATATACTCACGAAAGCCTTGGGTAGGTCTAAGTTTTCTACTTCATGGAGCAGATGGGTATAGTGGAGAACACCTTCCTTATTAAGAGGACGTGTTAGTTTTTGGACATGGTAGCAGCGAACAGGTGTTTTACTCTTAGATTATGTTTAAGAGGCTTGTTACCCACCACCTGTGGGTGACACCCATAACAAAAAATTTTCTCCTATGTTGTCTTTAGTCGGCAGCCAACAACCCCTTGCAGCCATCAGATAACTCGATGTGCCACCATCTCTGTCACCCAGGCCAACCATTATGTGCCCTCGCCCATCTATTATGATTGTATGTTTAAAGTTGGGCCTTCAAACCCTGAAGGTATGGCTTTCATTATGTAGTTGGGTATTTTTGCTTACATATCATGAACACTTTTGGGCATGGATTAGTGGGGGGATTCGGCAGAAAGAATGTGCTTGGCCTGTACTCTTGTCCCCTTGTCCAATTTGGTGGTAAACCTTGTATCCTAGTCTTGTGTGACCTCCCCTATTGGCTTTGGGCTTTAGGAGTTGCACTACATGGGAAACCCCAATTTTGGTTGTGTGGTCCCACTTCCTTGACATCACATACATTACTCCCCTCCACTCATTATAAGCCCTTTTCAAATGTTCCCCATTTGGGTCCACATTTGTCAATTGGGTCTATAGGGAGTTAACCTCATCTCCCCTTGTCCACACTTTGGGTTGGGCCTGGAATGATGCCCCTGAGGTTTGTGTAGCTAAAAAGAAAGTTAAAAGCATAATATGGCCACTTAAGACAGGAAATGTACCATAAAATGCAAAAGTTGGTCAGGATATAGAAATTTAGCACGTGGGCAAAAGCCCTATCACTATGGCCACCACCTTGGTTCCTAAGGCCCCTTATGTGAGCCCCCTACATCATTAAGGAACCCATGATTGTCCCAACCCCTGGTGGGCGATGAACTACACAACCTTAAGGGGGTGTCCACTGCTATATCATTCACATCATGCTCTCATTCCCCAGAGCCCCGAGAAGTTATAAATTTTTTTTTAATAAAAGACAAAAGCCGTATGAAGAAGGGTGGAAAAACAATTGCTCCCTTCGACATCTATACACCCAAGTGCAAGCTTCCCTCATTAGAGCTACCTTTGTACCATGGCATGTGGCTTGGAGCCTTCCATGTTACCCCACTTCGTTCCATTAGTACTTCACATGACACCTGCCATTTGACGGATGTATCAGGTGTAGAGCTATAACTAGGGTCTCTCACAGCTCTAATTATCCCACATTAGTAAGTCAATCCGGGATCGTTTTGTTATTGCAAAGAGTAACTCAATCCGAGGCTATTCGTCCGAGTAATGCTTAGTAGTATAGCGTTCAGAAAATACAAGAGTAAACAGATGCTAAACTATGACTAAATTACTCCAAAAAGATAGAATCACACAAGACAGCTTATCAGTCAAGGGTACGGAAGCGATAACCCATCCCTCTAGAAACTGATGGAAAGTAAATTAGAGCATGGACCATAGGTCTGGGAGCTAGGCAGCGATTGCTGAGGCTCACTACAGCCTTAGACCTTCTCTCACACCAAAACAACGAATGCAAGTAAATGGAACGACAACAAGTCAAATGGAACAACAAATAGGAAATGGAACAACAATCAAAAGAACTAAATCTCGCGAGTCAGAACCAAACTTGCTCTATTCAACCAAACTCACACTCTGCGATGAAATAACAATCTTCTCTCTTAAAGCAAACTGGATGGAATGTACTTTATGGAACAACACTCATTGATGAATTATGGAACGACAGTAATCAACCATATATGCACACCTCACATTAATATAGTAATCTGACAATTAAGGATAATACGACTATGTTCCCAAATAGAATAACATTACTTTCGGATTCCAATAATCGGGATTTCAAATGAATCCAATAATAGTGATATTCAGTACAGACGCTCTGTAATAGAAATAGCTGGTTAGACTAAAAACATGTGATCAACTCTGAAAAAGATTCAATCATACAATGCAGAGTCATTACACAGATTTCCTGAGAAAAACCATTAGTGCATTAATCGTAGCAGGGCATAGCATAGCATATGAAAGGTATATCAGATTACCGAGTAATAAAGATAAGAAAACCACGCATAAATCAAGTTATAGTGATACAAAAGCAAGTGTCCTTCGGAGCCGGGCCCTTAGCTTCCAATGGTACACCGCCTTAGATTACTCCAGACGCAAAGATGAAATAAACACCAAGTCTTTTATATTAACACATCAACAAACGTACAACAAACCAGGTCTCATTGAGACTCGATGATCAAAGTTTCGTCTGAAACTGAAAATTTACAAAAAGAAGTCCCTTTGCTTAACGATGCTGTTCCTTTATATAAAAGTAACGGCGGGGATATCTAGGTAACAAAAATAAGTAAAACAACAATCCCTCAGGATCAAAGATCCTGTGGGATTCGCCAAGTTGTTAATCATTTACTTTTCTTTCCCTCTTTCGCCGAATTGGTATCCCTTCTTTCTTTCCTGGGTTATTCTGCTTTGATCTGCTCGATCTCGTTTGCATCCGGTTCCCTTCTAGAGGGACAACAGTTATTCCTCCTCTGTCTTTCCCTTTTGAACGACAACTCTTCGTTTCCACCTTTCCCTGTATAGAAAAATGACAATTATCAACGATTAAGCTTCCCATGTTAATTCTTACACATCTTATTAAAATTCTTTATTTCTGTTGAGTTCATAATGCAGAAAAGGTTACAAATGTTACTGAAAAGCCACTAAATTGTTTGTCGAAAGCATACCTTTCAAGTGCTCCACACGCCCCCCTGCTTACCCTGTTTCATGCCCTCATGAAAACATTATAGTTGACATGCAAGGCGGTAAGAGAATAGGCCGGAGAGGGAACCTCGTGAGGAGGCCTACAACCGTGATGAGCAACTAGATCATCAAAGAACTGATTTATTTGACTTGCAGGCATTTCATACAAGGCCTGATATCCGGGTGCAGGGTGCCAAATGATTGGACTACGAAATCGATACCCTAACCAGGATGGCCCTGCTTGCAGAATATGTTCCCCATAAAGGTTCAATCGGCTGGCAGCCAGCTCAAAATTCTCGTATTTGAATGGTTCCCTGAGCTGGATGTTTGGGCTAGAAGTCCGGTATCGGAATTTTGCAACATCGATGGCGAGGTCTTTAATAGTCAAAAAATATTCCAGACTATGTCAGATCAGGTCTTGTGCATGGGTCCTAATATCTCGATGACACCCGGGGTCCTCATAAGGTTCCTATGCTCTCTCCATAGCATCACTGGGTCTCTAGGCTCGGCTCTGACCCATAAGTCTAGGCTATTTTCCTGTCTCTGAAAGGTGTTATAGGCTCTGAGCCATTTCAGCTGATTAACCCCAAATGAAACGAAGGCTTGCAATTGTATGTCACCAACAAAAGGGCCAGGATTTAAGTCAGTTTCCTGGTCTAGCACGAGGTTGTGCAAGTAAAATTCGCACAATAATCTTTGAACCTTAATTCCATAATGCTTGCAACAATCTATAAAATCATTAACAGTATTGATTTGGATAGGGGCACCCGCCCTAAAAACTTTTATTTTTAATCGTAAATATCGTTCAAGCAAAAATAAAGCATATTTTTTAGTAGGGGCCCTACAGGTCAAAGCGTCATTATACAAAGAACACACAGTGTCCATCTGCTTAATAACAATATCTAATCGACGAGTTACCTTGGCAACCTTTTCTTGCTCCTTTTGCCATCCTTCAAAGGCCTGGCTCTCGGACTGACTAATATCCCGAAGTTGCTGTTGTAACTCTTCGTATTTCTCTAGGGGGACTGTTTGTTCTCTCAGATGTTCAGCTTCTTGCTGAGCTTGCTTCATCATCTTGTGCAAGGTTCTTGTTTTTGGATCCTTTTTCCATAAAGCCGTAGAGGCCGGGAATTTTACCTAAACCTTTTTGTTATGCTGTTTGGAGTTCAGAACCCGAATTACCCCTGAGGGTGGTGCTTCTGTTTGGGTCTTCTTACTCTCTTTTTCTTTCTTGACACGAATGAAAGGTTGCTGTGGTCCCCCTGTTATTGGAACATCTTCCTGTTCCTCTGCCTCAATTGGAATGTCAGTCCGTTCTTCAGGGTCAATTGGAACAACAGTCTGTTCTTCAACGTCATTTGGAACAACAGTCTGTTCTTCAATGTCATTTGGAACAACAGTCTGTTCTTCAATGTCATTTGGAACGGCAGTAGGCCTTCCAATGGGGTTTCGACCGACAGAGCGGCTATAAGTCCATCGTCTTCTTGTCCTACGGGATTTTGCTGCAGTGGCCCTCTTTCTTTTCCTTGCGGTCCTTCGTATCCTCAGGCTGGCTTTCAGAATCTGAATTTGCTGTCGGAGCTTGGCTATAGTGTTCAGCAACCTCTGATGTTTCCTCCTTAATTTCTTAATCTCTATTGTCTCGGCAAAGGGTTTATGACTGGCCCTTAAATCTGCTCCTACTCCGTCTAGAATTTCTTCTGGTGTCTTGGGAACAGATTGTTCCCGATTGGTGTCTCTTATTTCCTCATCATGAACGGGCAGGTTTTCTTCTCCTGCCTTTTCTGCATGTGATTTCTCAGGTGTGTCTTCCTCCGGGGGTCCATCAGGGAGGCCTGCTGTGCTAGGGGGTTGGCCATACTCCCCCATATTGGCCAGGATTGCAGCCAATTCCTCTTCACCCACAGGGTCCCGCAGCGGGCTGCCCTCCAGCTGTACTACTTCCTCCTCTTGATTGGACTGCTCAGTGACTGCCTTGGAGTGTTCAACTTCTGTTTCTTTTTCAGAGTGCTCGTCTCCTTCCTCGACTCCTTCTCCAGGCTGCTCAGCCTCGGCCCCAGATTGCTCAACATTTTCTTCAAAAGGTCCTCCTTCTGGTTCGTCTGTAATCTCAATTGGCTGGCTAGTGGTCTCCTGGATCTTTTCCATCCTCCCTCGTATCCGAGCCAGCCGAGCTGATTTCCTTGGTCTCTCAAGTTGTTTGAGTGTACCAGCAACATGTTTTTCTGCTACCAGTTCTCTAGGTTCTTCTGGTCGTTCTGGTGTATTAGAGGAATGTTTTTGTTTTGGAGCAACATGTTTTTCTGCTGCCAATTCTCTGCGTTTTTCTGATCGTTCCGGTGTGCTAGAGGAATGTTTAGGTTTTGGGGATGGTGCAACCAATCCCCCCTCGATCATTGCAATGAGCTCCTCCCAGCTGCTCTGCTCTTGAGTGAGACTATGGCTCACTATCAATCGAATCAATCCATGGTGGCTAACAACTGTTTCTATGTGCTGTGCCTTTTTCAGGCTTCGGGCCGCATCATGTAATAACGAATTTAAGAGTGCAGGCAGATTTAGAGAACATTTTCCTTTCAAAACAGCTAAGAGTTTAAGATGACGTGGTCTTACCACGTCTTTCCTCCCTTCGCAAGTGATGTAGCTCTGCACTATCTTTGCTAATTCGGTCCAGGGTTCCCCTAACGTTTCCGGCAGAACTCCCTTCCCCTTGACTATCAAGCTTTGGCCTTCATCCTGGAAAATCTCCATAATCTTTTGTAGTCTTTCTTTCTTCAGCGTCCATACAGGTCCGGCAGCTGGTAGTCCCGAGACTTTTGCAATTATATCATCAGTGACCGCTATCCGTCTTTCTCTTACTATGGAGTAGTTTTCCTGCAAATTTTGCAGGAATTCCAACGCCACTGTTTCATTCGATTCTCGTAGGCGACTGAAATAATTCAGCCACCCTGCCTTTTCCGGGATCTCTCAGGCAGTAGCGGAGACTGTCTACTCCTGAGGTTCGCTTCAGACTGCCTTTCCCCCCATGGTTCCACTCAGAATTCTCAATGGAACAACATCTGCCTGTGCTGTTTGAGACACAGAGAGGGTTATCGTCGCAAGGTTTTGGAAAAGAACACAGAGTATGCAACAAAAAAGGATCGTGGATGGCAATTTCCGTAAAATAGAATTATCATACTGTTAAACCATGCCATACCTTCGTACATTATCTTCCCCGAATGGTGTGCTGACACGTAATTCGTGGAGTAATGAGTTTACCTTCCCCCCCGCGATCTGATAGGTTGTCCCTAGCCGTCAAATAGAGGAGCAGCAACCATTTAGAAACCAAGTCATAAAGGAACATCATATGAAATTATGCCATGTTTTAGATAGACAACGAAATACCGAAATCGATGCAAAAAGGTGGATTGCGTTTTACATAAGAGCCTGCGTGATATGATGGGAGGCCGGGGGATGGGACGTCTGTCAAGCGTACGAAATCTCCAGCGGTCATTGTCAGTTCCATTGCCATGATTGGTGGTAATGAGTGTTCATGCGATGTATACATCGGGACATAAAATATGATCTATTCATAGGATATAAGAGATGAAGAAGTATTGATATCATACCTATTGGTGTAACCATTACGACTTCAATACCATTAACAGAGCTCTGCTGCCAACAGGTGTTCATAACCTTGGCAGAGTTGTTTATTTCACCCCCGGAACCATGATCCTTTATGTGTATTTTGAAGAGTATTTTGTCAAAATGTAGGCCATTATGCTGGCTTGATAACCAGGTAGCCATAATGCCATTCACAAGGTAGGTGCGAAACGTGGGCAGGCTGGCTCGTGATGAGACCCCCTGTTCCAAGGTTTGTTTATTTAGTGTACCTTTGGACCATATCCCTGGTGTGGTGGCCATAATGGGAATGCCAATTCGCTTCCATCCTTATGATCATGGTAGGATGGCTCTTGATGAGACCCCCTATCCTGCATTTGAAAATTCATAGTCCATATTTACTTTTTTCTTTTTGCAGAGCACTTTTTCTTATTTATTTACACATAAGGGTGGTTCAGCACTCCTTAAGAGTGGGGAATGGTGGAAGAAGTCTTATCATCCCAACAGGAAGATATAAATCCTCCGCTCTTACCCCTAGGTAATAATAAAAAAAAGAATTTAGGGAAATCGTCATGATAAAGATCACCAACCAGAGCAACGGTAATAAGACGATGACAACGAAGATAAGAAGTAAGTATGCCCCTCCTCTTGTCCTCTTATCAATACTAGGCCTTATAAGGATAGCAATTTATGATCTGCTGACTTCGGTATGTCATGATTTATGTTTCTTGCATAAGTCCATAGCTGTATCTTAAAGACTGGGGAGAACATGGGCGAAAAACATCCTCAATATCATCAAAGAGAGCAAAAACATGCCGATGGTGTTCCTTTTGAAAAAGGAACAACAGAGAAGAATCCATGTAAACAAATACTTGAGATGTCGTTGCTTTGAAAGGAACAACAGAAAATCACGAATGCTGTTCCTTTTGAAAAGGAACAACAGAAAATCATGAATGTTGTTCCTTTTGAAAAGGAACAACAAAAAATCACGAATGTTGTTCCTTTTGAAAAGGAACAGCAGAAAATCATGAATGCTGTTCCTTTTGAAAAGGAACAATAGAAAATCAAGAATGTTGTTCCTTTTGAAAAGGAACAACAGAAAATCACGAATTCTGTTCCTTTTGAAAAGGAACAGCAGAAAATCATGAATGCTGTTCCTTTTGAAAAGGAACAACAGAAAATCACGAATGTTGTTCCTTTTGAAAAGGAACAGCAGAAAATCACGAATGCTGTTCCTTTTGAAAAGGAACAACAGAAAATCAACAATGATGTTCCTTTCGAAAAGGAACAGCAGAAATACGCAAATGCTATTCCTTTTTAGAAAAGGAACAGCAAGGACACGCAGAATGCAAAAATCAAAATAAAAAAAGAAAGATCAATGAAAATGTTAAGAAAACATATATACAAAAACGTATGTACAAGTTATAGAAAAATGAATTCCTTACTGAATTATAGGTGAGGAATATTTTGCTTCCTCTCCTAAAATTTCCATATCAGTGTCTCGATGTAGCTGCTGACAGAAGGATTCCCGAGTGAGTGGCTTTCGATAGAGACAAACTCGGTGGCCATTTACCTTGAATGCATATCCAGAATCATCGATTATGATCAGAGTGAGGGTCCCATTATCATGTACTTTCTAGATTTCGTATGGTCCCAGCCATCGAGTCTGAAGTTTCCCCGGGAAGTCCTGAAACCGAGAGTCATATAATAGAGCCCAGTCTCCTTCGTGAAAGACTTTGTTCTTGATGAGTGCATCATGCCATTTAGCTCGCTGCTGTTGAATAAGTGCTATATTCTGTAATGCAGAGAGTATGATTTCGTCCAATTCATTAATCTGCTGTAATTGATTGATTTGTGCCTCACTTAGATCTAGGCCGACTTCCTGTGCAGTTCGTAGCGTTTGGATTTCGAATTCTATGGGGAAAATAGGTTGCTTTCCAGACACTAATTGTTAGGGTGAATAACCTGTGGTACTTCTCCATGTGGTTCTATAAGCCCACAGTGCTTCAGGTAATCGGGCGTCCCAATCACGTCTATGTGACGAAACAGTTTTTGTTAAAATTGATTCTATTACCTTGTTGCTACCTTCTACTTGCCCATTCGCCTGCGGGGGATATGGGGTAGTAATTTTATGCTGGACGTGATAATTGTTAAGTGTTGCAGCTAATTTATTTCCAGCAAATTGTGGTCCTCCATCTGTAATTATTTCTCTCGGAAGTCCATAACGTACAAACAAATGGAACAAGAACTGTATTACAGAATCTTCTGTAGCTCTAGGTAATGCTTCGGCCTCGACCCATTTGGTAACATACTCTGTCGCCACCAAGATATATGTTCTCTGATTTGATGATGGGTCCAACGAAATCAAGAGCCCATCGTTCAAATGGCTCAATGACTAATTGTGGCCTCAGAGGCATTTCGTCGGCTTGACCAGGTCGTCCTGCTCGCTGGCAGCTGTCACAGGCTTGGGCAATTTTTTTCGCATCTTTGAAAATTGTAGGCCAATAGTATCCTGTCTGCAATACTTTATGTGCTGTTCTTTTTTCAGCAAAGTGTCCCCCGCATGGTCCGTCATGACAGGCTTTTGAAATGTCGAAAATTTCATCTTCTCGAATACATCTCCTAATTTGCATGTCTGCCCCTGTGTGGAACAAATAGCCCCCAATCCACGAAAATCGAGTACTCTTCTGAACAATCTGCTTGCGTTCATTAGGGGTTAAGTGTTTCGGTAGCTTACCTACTGCAAGGTAATTGGCAACATTAGCATACCAGGGTGTTTGAACAGCAACAACAAACAGGTGCTCATCAGGAAATTGATCTTCCACTGCTGCTGCTTCAATTGATTTTGGTATTCGTGAGAGAAAATCGGCTACAGGGTTCTCCTTGCCAGGTCGATCCTTGATTGTGATATCGAACTCCTGCAATAAGATCAACCATCTAGTTATTCTAGCATTTGTAACAGGCTTATTTGCCAAATATTTGATAGCAGAATGATCTGTATATAACATAATGGGATAGCCTGTGATATAATGTCTAAACTTATTAACAGCATGTATTACAGCTAGGAATTCTTTTCAGTGACAGTGTAATTTAATTCAGCAGAGGATAAATTTTTGCTGATATAGTAGATAGCATATGGTTTTTTATCCTCTTCCTGCCCAAGGACTGCACCGATTGCTGTATCTGAGGCATCAGATGAGATTTGGAATGGTAAATTCCAGTTTGGTCCTCGAAGGACTGGAGCTGTTGATACAAGCTTATTTAATTCCTTGAAAGCACGGTCACATTTTTCTGCCCACAAGAAGTCAACATTACCAGTTAGTGCATATAGAGGTGCAACAATGTGTGAATAATGTTCTATAAATCGTCTATAATACCCAGAAAATCCAAGAAAGCTGCGTACCTCTGTTTGAGTAGTGGGGGTGGGGATAAGCAAAAGTATCTGAATTTTGGCCGGGTCTACTTGAATGCCAGCTGCTGAAACATAGTGTCCTAGAATGAGCCCTTCTGCCATCATCATATAACATTTTTCGTGGCTTAAGCAAAGCCTGGTAGCGATGCAACGTTGTAGGACTTTTTCTAGAGTATGTAAAGCTGGATCAAAATCATCTCCATATGGTGTAAAGTCATCCATGTACACCTCAAGTCCATCATTTATTAAATATGCAAAGATGCTAAGGACAACCCTTTGGAATGTAGCAGCAGCATTACATAGGCCAAAGGGTAGAACTCGATAGGCAAACGTTCCCCAAGGACAAATAAAAGTAGTTTTATCTTGGTCTTCAGGGGCAATCTGAATTTGATTGTATCCACTGAAGCCATCCAGGAAAGAAAAGAATTTCTTTCCTGCTAAAGTGTCCAATACTTGGTCCATGAATGGGAGAGGGAAGTGATCTTTCTGTGTGGCTTTATTCAACTCCCTGTAATCCACACAAATCCTCCATTTCCCATTCTTCTTGGGTACCACCACAAGCAGAGAGACCCATTTACTATCGGAAATAGGGTAGATGAAATTAACATCTAAAAGTTTCTGAAGTTCAGCTTTTACAACATCTTTTAGATGAGGGTTGAGTCTTCTTTGCGGTTGACGAACATGTCTTGCATCTTTTTCTATATAAATGTGGTGGGTGCATAATTGAGGATCAATCCCTTTCATATCAGGGTAATCCCATGCAAATGCTTCTTGATACTTTCGCTAAACAGTATGGACGAAGCTTTGTTCTGGGTCCGGTGTGAGGTTTGGCATTGATATTTTAGAGTCTTACGCCGGTTCAATTTCCACTACTTTACTGTTTGGCAACAACAGCTCACAGGATTGTTTGGTCCATGCGCTCTTTCAAAGGATCTTCTTCTAGTTCACTATTCAAATGCTGCTTCTATCATGAAACAACTGTGTGGAGCATCTAGATTCAGTTTGACTAATGAAAATTATTGATGGCAATCGTCTTCTGTTTGGTCTTTAAAATCTAGAGCCTTCTGTACAGTCAATGGGGATCTGATATTGTTAGTAAGGTATGACACAGGGTGCTGGTTAGTTTTTATCATTGTAAGACTTGGCTGTGCTGGAGGGTATAGAACTAGATTTTTAATATCTGGTCCTCTAGTTATAGTCATGTTTCCCTGCCGGCAACCAATGTAAGCATCAGCAGTAGCAAGACAAGGTCTACCTAGAATTAGCGGATGTCTATCCAGTCGGGTTTTTGGATTAATTATCAGGAAATCGGTTGGGTATTCCCAGGAATCTACAGAAACCATGACGTCGTATAGAGTACCTTCCGGTCAAACTACGGATCGGTCTGCCAATTCTAACAAAGTAGAAGTAGGTTCTACCGATGTAATGTCGAGCTTTTGGTAGGTAGAGGTTGTCAAAATATTAATTGCAGCTCCTAGATCAACTAAAGCATTAGTCAGGGTCTGACCATAGATTTGAACAGTTACGATTGGATTTCCGGGATCTTCATATTTAATGGGTGTCTCCTTTCCTGATAACAGGTCAGATAAAGTACAGACTACTTCGACTCTTGGGTTAGTGGTTGCATTCCTCCTTGATTTTTTTATGCACAATTCTTTTATAGTTTTTGCGTATATAGGGATGTCTTGAATGGCTTGGAGGAATGGAATTCTTATGTACAGATTTTGTAACTCTCCCAGAATGTCAAAGTCTGGATATTGCACCGGTCGTGGTATGACTAATCGTTCTGGGAAGGGGGGAGAGGATGTACTTGCTTGATGACGGGTCTGCTCCTTATTTACACCCTCTTGTTGTAACGACTGTTCTATTGGTAACTGATCTTCAATGTGAACTGTTTTGTCTCCCTCTATTTCTATTATACGTCCAGATCTTAATTGAAGATCATTGCACTCCCTCAGGTCAGGTCCGATTTCTAATGTTTCCATGATTTGGAGGGATTGGACCGGTCTATTATTTGGATTGGGATTGGGTTGGGCTGGGAGTTGCGGTCTCAGATTAGACTGGGGGTTTTGTTGTAAAGCTGGCAGAGTCGGTTGAGGGAGTGGAATATTTCCTGCTGGCTGATATGTCGATTTTGGCCAGTTTGTTTGCCAGGGTGAACCTTGTGAAGTAGGGGGAATCCATTGTGGAGGATATGAGTTATTCTGCCAATATGGTGGGGCGTAAGGAAAATTTGGCCAGCCGAATTGGCTTGTTTGATTCATCCACGGATTTGGAGAAGGAAACGGCTGTGATGACCAATTCGGAAAGGGGGGTTGAGATTGGTTTTGCCACATACTATATTGCTGAGCATTATACTGCGGAGGCTGGAAAGAAGAAGTTGGGTCCGAAAACATACCAGATTGCCTTGGTTGCCATTGGCGACGCTGATTAATGAAGTATGCTGATTCTGGCTCTTCTTCCGCTTCCTTATATACTGCCTTCAATCCAGGAAGTGAGGGGCAACTCTCAGTAAGGTGGTCTTTTGTACAAATAGCACATGTTTGAACTGCATCCAGTGGACATTCCTTGTGGCTATGTTTTCTTCTACATCGGGGGCAGAAAATCGCCAGATTTTGTTCCGCCTCTATCTGCTTCTATTTAGCCCGCACAATATCAAGTTGTGTAGTTAATGTCCCCAGAATATCAGTTTTAAAATTTTCTAATAAATTTCCAAGCTCTACACGTGTTACTCCTTCTGTTGATATTTTGTTATCTCTGACAAACCAATCATATTCTGCTGGTTTTATTCTTGTGCTGCCTCTCGAACTCCTGATACATAAATCAACGATGTCAGCAAAATTCTCTTGATAAATATCCCCTTTTCCCATGATATTTAATGTTTCAATCCACTGTTCCTTCATACCTCTGATCAATGCAGTTTTTAACACATTATCAGGCAGAGGTAGTGATGCATAGGGAGATCTCTATAAATTATACTGAAAACGTTCTACGTATTCCTCTAATGTTTCATTTGGTCTAGCTGTCATTTGGAATATTTCATCTTTTAATTCTCTAGACCTACAATAATCCTGATATTTCTTTAGGAAAGATTCTTTCATTTGTTCCCAGTTATTTATGACTCCACCACCTAAACCCATAAACCATCTTAAAGCTGTCGCTTTCAAAGTGGAGGGGAACAATTTTAATTTCTGGGGGTCAGTGGTCTAATCATATCCCCTGCATAGCACATCAAATTCAAATAAGAATGCATCGGGGTCCTCTGATGTAAGTCCGTTAAATGTAGGAATGTGTTGAAGAGGGATTGCTTTCATGGGCGCATTTGCTGCGGAATCCACTATAGGATATTGCAATGTAGAAGTTTGAGTATTTGGCTGATTCTGCGCCATGGGATCGAATATATGCCAATAACCTTCCGGAATTTCTAGGAGGGTATTCCTAGGCTGAGAAGGAACGACCTTGACAGGGATTGTTTTAATAGCACTTCCCCTATCTGGAATTTCTATCTGAGGAAATGGGATGTCTTCAATAATAATTTTTACCGCGCTCCCCTTATCTGGGCTATTTAATGGCTGGATTATCCTAGGAGGAGACCTTGGCTCTCCTACTTCCCTTGTTTCCCCTTGTCCCTCACAAAGATTGCTTAGATTCCCTTCCTGCAGTCATTCTGGAATAGAATTTTCAATTTCTTGAAAGTCCTGTTCATCAGTCTGACTATGCACCTCAGCAAAGGCTTCAGATGGTGATGCTGTGGCCTGAAGGGAGCTAGTAGGCTGTTTAGAATTAATCTTTTTGGGGCCTACTGACGGCTGAGATTCAGTTTTCTTATAGATTTCGTCTATGAAGGTTGTTCGGCCAAGGGTCACCGGCCCTTTGGCTTTTTCCGGGTTTGGATGGAGGTTTGATATTCTTGTCTGGCTTTTTTTCTGCTTTAGTCATGCACTCTAATAAACTACTAAATGCCTATTCAACCAGCAATTCTGCTAGGAGAGCGGATGGTGGAGCAGGGCTTTTACATGCTCCGTACGCAGGTTCTTACCTTCCGTTTTTAAAATCCAACTCTCCCCTAGCGGATTTGCGCACTACTCTGTAAAGGACAAATGGCTACACTCTTTCCCCGACAACGACGCCAAAATGTAGAGCTATAACTAGGGTCTCTCACACCTCTAATTATCCCACATTAATAAGTCAATTCAGGATCGTTTTGTTATTGCAAAGAGTAACTCAATCCGAGGCTATTCGTCCGAGTAATGCTTAGTAGTATAGCATTCAGAAAATACAAGAGTAAACAGATGCTAAACTATGACTAAATTACTCCAAAAAGATAGAATCACACAAGATAGCTTATCTGTCAAGGGTACGGAAGCGATAACCCATCCCTCTAGAAACTGATGGAAAGTAAAGTAGAGCATGGACCATAGGTCTGGGAGCTAGGCAACGACTGCTGAGGCTCACTACAGCCTTAGACCTTCTCTCACACCAAAAAGTGAATGCAAGTAAATGGAACGACAGCGAGTCAAATGGAACAACAAATAGGAAATGGAACAGCAAATAGGAAATGGAACAGCAATCAAAAGAACTAAATCTCGCGAGTCAGAACCAAACTTGCTCTATTCAACCAAACTCACACTCTACGATGAAATAACAATCTTCTCTCTTAAAGCAAACTGGATGGAATGTACTTTATGGAACAACACTCATTGATGAATTATGGAACGGCAGTAATCAACCATATATGCACACCTCACATTAATATAGTAATCTGACAATTAAGGATAATACGACTATGTTCCCAAATAGAATAACATTACTTTCGGATTCCAATAATCGGGATTTCAAATGAATCCAATAACAGTGATATTCAGTACAGACCCTCTGTAATAGAAATAGCTGGTTAGACTAAAAACATGTGATCAACTCTGAAAAAGATTCAATCATACAATGCAGAGTCATTACACAGATTTCCTAAGAAAAACCATTAATGCATTAATCGTAGGAGGGCATAGCATAGCATATGAAAGGTATATCAGATTACCGAGTAATAAAGATAAGCAAACCACACATAAATCAAGTTATAGTGATACAAAAGCAAGTGTCCTTCGGAGCCGGACCCTTAGCTTCCAATGGTACACCGCCTTAGATTACTCCAGACGCAAAGATGAAATAAACACCAAGTCTTTTATATTAACGCATCAACAAACGTACAGCAAACCAGGTCTCAGTGAGACTCGATGATCAAAGTTTCGTCTGAAACTGAAAATTTACAAAAAGAAGTCCCTTTGCTTAACGATGTTGTTCCTTTATATAAAAGTAACGGCAGGGATATCTAGGTAACAAAAATAAGTAAAACAGCGATCCCTCAGGATCTTTGCTGTTAATCCTTTACTTTTCTTTCCCTCTTTCGCCGAATTGGTATCCCTTCTTTCTTTCCTGGGTTATTCTGCTTTGATCTGCTCGATCTCGTTTGCATCCGGTTCCCTTCTAGAGGGACAACAGTTATTCCTCCTCTGTCTTTCCCTTTTGAATGGCAACTCTTCGTTTCCACCTTTCCCTGTATAGAAAAATGACAATTATCAACGATTAAGCTTCCCATGTTAATTCTTACACATCTTATTAAAATTCTTTATTTTTGTTGAGTTCATAATGCAGAAAAGGTTACAAATGTTACTGAAAAGCCACTAAATTGTTTGTCAAAAGCATACCTTTCAAGTGCTCCCCTTGAACTTAGTTGGCTGGGCAAGGTCGTCCAGGTGTATCATCATCATCAAATAAGTGGAACATGAGCGAGCAATGAGTGGTGCTGAAGGATCCCATAGCATGGTTATTAACTCTCTACTATAGTGGAGGGCCATGGCTCTCAATGCACACCCTAAATTCCAATATGACCCTCCATAGGGTTTGGAACCCCGTATAGGGAGACCAAACCAAACCCCGAGATGAAGATGCACTTGCAATAAGATCCAATGTGTCTCCTCACCTTCCAGTGCAACAAATCATCAGCGTAATTAAGCAAATGAGCTTACAAATTATGGAACCAAGTGGGCACTTCATAGTGACATGCCCTTCCATAATAGGCTTTAGAGTGTACAAGTGTCCCCTTGTCCAATTTGGTGGTAAACCTTGTATCCTAGTGTTGTGTGATCTCCCCTATTGGCTTTGGGCTTTAGGAGTTGCACTACATGGGAAACCCCAATTTTGGTTGTGTGGTCCCACTTCCCTGACATCACATACATTACTCCCCTCCACTCATTATAAGCCCTTTTCAAATGTTCCCCATTTGGGTCCACATTTTTCAATTGGGTCTATAGGGAGTTAACCTCATCTCCCCTTGTCCACACTTTGGGTTGGGCCTGGAATGATGCCCCTGAGGTTTGTGTAGTTAAAACGAAAGTTAAAAGCATAATATGGCCACTTATGACATGAAATGTACCATAAAATGCAAAAGCTGGTCAGGATATAGAAATTTAGCACGTGGGCAAAAGCCCTATCATTATGGCCACCACCCTGGTTCCTAAGGCCCCTTATGTGAGCCCCCTACATCATTAAGGAACCCATGATTGTCCCAACCCCTGGTGGGCGATGAACTACCCAACCTTAAGGGGGTGCCCACTGCTATATCATTCACATCATGCTCTCATTCCCCAGAGCCCCGAGAAGTTACAATTTTTTTTTTTAATAAAAGACAAAAGCCATATGAAGAAGGGTGGAAAAACAATTGCTCCCTTCGACATCTATACACCCAAGTGCGAGCTTCCCTCATTAGAGCTACCCTTGTACCATGGCATGTGGCTTGGAGCCTTCCATGTTACCCCACTTCGTTCCATTAGTACTTCACACGACACCTGCCATCTGACGGATGTATCAGGGACCAGTCACTCCCTTAGAGGTTGAAACCACTTAATAGGGCCCTCGATTAACCTCCTTCTTGAATTTGGTGACACTTGTACACTCTAAAGGCTATTATGGAAGGGCATGCCACTATGAAGTGCCCATTTCGTTCCATAATTTGTAAGCTCATTTGCTTAATTACGCTGATGATTTGTTGCACTGGAAGGTGAGGAGACACATTGGATCTTATTGCAAGTGCGTCTTCATCTCGGGGTTTGGTTTGGTCTCCCTATACGGGGTTCCAAACCCTATGGAGGGTCATATTGGCATTTAGGGTGTGCGTTGAGAGCCATGGCCCTCCACTATAGTAGAGAGTAGATAACCATGCTATGGGATCCTTCAGCACCACTCATTGCTCGCTCATGTTCCACTTATTTGATGATGATGATACACCTGGATGACCTTGCCCAGCCAACTACACACTTGCACCACACACTTGGCAATTTATCTGGGGCCTAAATGGGGTTCTGTCTCACCATGGGAGACAAAGGGAGTGCTTGCATCATTGTTCCAACCCTTGCAAATGGGATACATGCTTGTTCAATTTAGTTGAAGACCCATGAGGATGCCTTTGTGCCCCCACAGCCACTCAGGAACACCACAAGTCATTTGCTTGGAGATCAAGAGGCCATCCCTTTCATCACTATTTTTGGAGCCCTTCCATTCATTGTGGCACACATTGGACTTCACTAAGCCTTCCAACAGCCGTCCTAGTTATTGTATTGTCATTTCGACCCTCATGAGAGGCTTATTTTTCATATTATGGATCTATTTGGTGGGCTTGCCACCAAAAAGTTGTTATTAGTGTTGAATAATCTAAGGCAAGATGAAATTAATAATTCTTTTAACTATGATAACTGCTTGTGATGCATTTTTACTTATTAGTATTATCTTCTTCTTATTAGTTTTCTTCAATAATCAAACAGCTACCAAAAACAAGAAGATCAACAAGAGACAAGTACACAAGATGAAGGCTCCAAGCCATGGCAAAACCTCTCCTCTTGAGAGGAAAACCCTTCAATATCTTCTTATAGATTCTTTATTGATGAATACCAAGACCCTTGACCAACACTAAAGCCCTTCCAAGACCGAGATCAGCTATTCAAGAATGTGCTTGCTTAACTGCTTTCCAAACCCAACAGAATGTCTTTCGAAAACACTACTTTGACCTCCAGCACAAATTTTCCGCCCTAACTACAGATCTGTAACTTTGCCCCCCCGGCAGGAGCAGCTACTTCACACATGTGAGCTAGAACTACTTCTACTTAGCCTCCAGTTGCCTCGCTTGACCTAATTTGACTTCTGGATCTAGAAGGGGACTTTGTTGGCTCTTCCTTTAGCTTTTTTTGGTGAAATTTCTAAGTCTAACCCATTAGAAAGTTTTCTACACTATCTGGTTTATTTCTCCTACTTGTTAACTACTAAACAAGTTATTTAACCATATAAATACTGAAATAAACACAATGCAGTCTCAACCATATTCAGATCAACAACTTAAAGAAATAGGCAACACACAAGGGACACTGTTATATTCGGACAATTGTCCCGGGAAAAACCGAACTTAGGAAAATCGATGCAGCAATTATGAGGGTTTTATTATTATGCAGTTTTTCTGAGTACAATTGGGTGCCAAACTAGTTCACCCTACAGAGAAAATAATCTGGCAGTAATAACTCTCTTCGGAAGCAGATATTCTAAAAGTATGCTCCACAAAACCCTCTCCAGTGCCTCACTGAGGCTCAGCGTCAACCCTCCTGGCCTCTGTGTCAGACCTATGATGCTCTACGCAGCTTCTCTGGCCCTCTGCATCACTCACGCAGGCCCGCTGTCCCTTAGCGCTGTCACTGTTGGCCTCTGTGTGGGTTCCTCTGGCTCTGCGTCTGCATCTCTGCCTCTGCGCTGGTCTTCTGGCACTATCTCTACCTCTCTGTTATGCACTCATTGCGCCTCGCTGCAACTGATCACTAGTTCGATCTCTCTTAGAAAACTCCGCTCTAGAAAATTGAACTGACTGATCACTCTGGTGTATCTCCAATTGACCCTCAAGCCTCCTCTTATGCTTTTTTAGTTAAGTCTTCAACGACCAAGATTACATCTCTAATCAACGGCTAAGATTAGATTTGGCTTGATCCATGTCATTTAGAATCTTCTAACCCAGTTTTATATTAATACCCATTAATATTTTTATTTTCCTAAGTTTAGACTTAGGAACCCATTAAAAATATTAATTATTTTAATATTCCTTCACCGGGCAGAATTTCCCCAAACCATTTCTGGGTATTGGAGATCTCCACCAATTTTCATGGCTAGAACACATCTGATGTTACCCGAAATCAACACTCCCTCTTAGCAAGGAATGTGCTCTAGTAATACTCCACCACTAAGCATCCCCCTGATTATCCAGCACTAGTACCTGTGCTAATGCTTGGCCTTCCTGCCCAACATCCTTTGCATTGCTATATCCTATACTACTTCCCATGGCTCTACCACTACCACTGCTACATCTGTACGGCAAGTCCCTCTGCATCCGTGTTGCTGCTGGTCCTTCCTCCCAACACTTCCTCTGCACTACAACCCTCTCTCATCATGCTGCATCGTGTTGCCCATAGCACTACTACTGTTACTGTTGCACTGCAACTCAATTACTTAGATGATGGTAACTGATCTACCCAACCAATGACATCCTTGTTAGGCTAGAAACCCTTCTGATGCTGAAGCTCTCTCTACAGCTATATTGTGCTTCCTTTGCGCTGCTGCAACACCTCTGTGCCTCTCCAACTGCTACAAACACCTTTGTGCCTTCTTGCACTGCTGCAACCTCCTCTATGCCTCTTACTCTACTACAACCCTCTCTGCGCTGCCAGGGACTACTGCACTTTAGCACTCTCTGCCGCTCCATCCACATCCGCTTCTACCCACATCTGTCATCCTACTACTGTCACTTCGGGGCTCCCACAGCTAGGTATGATCCAAGAGTTTGGGTACCTCAAGGATCCTGCCCCTCATCTCCTGTAGTCCTCCCGACTATAGCTCGATTTCTCCCCACCTCTTCTCTAGAGGTACATGAGCACTCATGGCACAATCGTCATCATCCTCTACCTCCTTCTTTGCCTTCGCTGGCGTTGCCTTGGAGTCAGACGTCTCTCCCTTATTCTTCTTCCTCAAACACTAGGTTTCATAATGGCCCAGTTCCCCACAGTTGAAGCACTTTTTCTTGGAGAGGTCCTTTTTCTTCCTCTTCCCTTGCTGCCCCACAGATGCCAGAATTGCATCCTCTTCCTCCTCTTTCTTGACTCGGACTCCTTTGCCACTACTTCCCACATTGGTCAGTCGTCTGATCTCTTCTTGGCGAAGAGCTACCCACAGTTCTTCCCAATTTGGAAGATTCACTATGCCAAAAATTCTTTGGACAAATGCCTCCCAGTCCTTAGAGACTGCGTTCAGGGTGGTCCTCACCATCAATTCCTGATCTGGCATGGCCCGTATGGAAGTCAGTTGGTCCCGAATCTCCTACAACTTGCTGAGGAAGTGATCTATCTGCTCCCCTTTTTTCATCTGATACGATCATAGTTGATTCTCTAGTAGCATCTTCCTCTGCATGGAAGTGCCCTAATACAATGTTGTCAAGGTGTCCCACATCTCCTTTGTCGTATTATTCTCGACAATATGTTGGACTGCATGATCCTTGAACCCATCAAGGATTATGCACTTAGCCTTGTCCATCGCATCCTCATACTTTTCATTATCAGTTGGGTCGACTAGGATAGCCACGGTTCTCAAGGCGAAGGCCTTGATGTGATGTCTATCTAGAACAGACAAGATCCTAGCCTTCCAAATGACAAAGTTGGATGCCCCGTCTAGCCTGTCCTAATCCCTCAGTCTGTTCATAGCCATCTCTGCTCTTTTCTTCAAGTCCTCTGGGTCTCTACTTCCCTCCTGGAAGTTCTCTCTTCGACTCCCTGTGAGTCTCTACTTCCCTCCTAGAAGTTTTCTCCTAGACTCCCTCTAAGTCTTGATTTCCCTCCTGGAAATCCTCCTGCCAATAGTTGAATCACACCTCTCTGATCCCCTTTGCTCCTGCAACACTAATCTGGATTTCTTGGCTAGAAATCCGCCAAGGTAGTGACTCCATTCTATCTTGGTTATGTCCCATTAGGTACTATTTTGCCTCAACAGCAACAACATCCCACCAGCTTCACACTCCACAATCTGTCCATAGCTTCCTATACCCTAGCAACTAAAGAACTGAGCCTCTAGGCTCTACACAATCCCGACACTGGTTGAATTGCTGCACTAGCCAATTGCGTCACTCCTACATGGTTAAGCAGGATGACATGGCTCTTCGTGAGCCTCTTCTGCCTCTCACTACTTCTGTGCTGGCCCCTTCTCTGGATCGAACTGATGACGTCGACCCTCTGCGTCAACCCTTCCCTACTGCTTTCTACCTAGGAACAGATTATGTCACTTGGGATAGCTGTTTCTGCTGCAACTTCTCTCATTCAGTTGGTTCCTTTAGCTCTCCTATGATCTGCAACGCTCTAATACCATGTTGAAATTTCTAAGTCTAACCAGTTAGAAATTTTTCTGCATTATCTGGTTTATTTCTTCTACTTGTTAATTACTGACCAAGTTATTTAACCATATAAATATTGAAATAAACACAATGTAGTCTCAACCATCTATAGATCAACAACTGAGAGAAATAGACAAACACACAAGGGACACTGTTAGTTTTGGACATTTGTCCCTGGAAAAACCCAACTTGGGAAAATCGGTGCAGCAGTTCTGAGGGTTTTATTATTATGTAGCTTTTCTCAGTCCAATTGGGTACCAAACTGGCTCACCCTACAAAGAAAATAATTTGGCAGTAATATCTCTCTTCGGAAGTAGATATTCTAAAAGTCTGCTCCACGAAACCCTCTCCAGCACCTCACTGAGGCTCAGCGTCAGCTCTTCTGGCCTCTGCATCAGCCTGAAACCCTCTACGTCAGCCCCCTAAGGCTCTGCACAACCCCTCTGGCCCTCTGCGTCACTTCTGCAGCCTTTGCATCACTCATGCAGGCCCTCTACGTCACTTTTGTAGCCTTTGCATCACTCACGCAGGCCCTCTGGCCCTCATCGCCATCACTGATGGCCTCTGCGTGGCTTATTATAGATTTGCATCTGCCTCTCTGCCTCTATGCTGGTCTTCCAACACTATATTTGCCTCTCTGCTATGCACTCATTGCCCCTCGCTGCAACTGATCACCGATTCAATTTCTCTTAGCAAACCTCGCTCTAGAAAATCAAATTCACTGATCACTCTGGTGTATCTCCAACTAACCCTCAAGCCTCCTCTTATACTTTTTCTGTTAAGTCTTCAACGGCCAAGATTACATCTCTAATCAACGGCTAAGATTAGATTTGGCTTGATCCATGTCATTTAGAACCTTCTAACCCAGTTTTATATTAATACCCATTAATATTTTTATTTTCCTAAGTTTAAACTTAGGAACCCATTAAAAATATTAATTATTTTAATATCTCCTTCACCGGGCAGAATTTCCCCAAACCATTTCTGGGTCTTGGATATCTCATGTGCTTTAGCCTCTCCACCAATTTTCATGGCTAGAGAACATCCGATGCTACCCCAAATCAACACTCCCTCTTAGCGAGGAATGTGCTCTAGTAATACTCCATTTAGCATCCCCCTGATTATCCGGCACCAATACCTGTGTTGATGCTTGGCCTTCCTACCCAACATCCTCTGCACTGTTACATCTTGTACTGCTACCCATGGCTCTACCACTTCCACTGCTACATCTGTATGGCAACTCCCTTTGCATCCGTGTTGTTGGTTGTCCTTCCTCCCAACACTGCAACCCTCTCTCATCGTATTGCCCATAGCACTACTTCTGTAACTGCTACACTGCAACTCAGTTACTGAGATGATGATAACTGTTCTACCCAACTACTGACATCCTTTTTAGGCTAGAAACCCTCCCGATGTTGAATCTCTCTCTGCAGCTATATTGTGCTCCCTCTACTGCCTCTACGCTGCTGCAACACCTTTGTGCCTCTCGCACTGCTGCAAACACCTTTGTGCCTTCCTACACTGCTGCAACCTCCTTTGTGCCTCTCGCACTGCTGCAACCCTCTCTGTGCTATTAGGGACTACTGCACTTTAGCACTCTTTGGTGCTCCATCCGCATCTACTTCTACTGCCATCCTGCCACTGTCACTTCGGGGCTCCCGTAGCGAGGTATGATCGAAGCGTTTGGGTACCTCAACGATCCGGACCCTCATCTCCTGTAGTCCTCCTAACTATAGCTCGATGCTTCCCAACCTCTTCTCAAAAGGTGCATGAGCACTCATGACACAATTGTCATCATTCTCTACCTCTTTCTCTGCCTTCGCTGGCGCTGCATTGGAGTCAGATGCCTCTCCCTTATTCTTCTTCCTCAGACACTAGGTTGCATAATGGCCCAATTCTCCACAGTTGAAGCACTTTATCTTGGAGAGGTCCTTTTTCTTCCTCTTCCCTTGCTACCCCACAGATGTCAGAGCTACATCCTCTTCCTCCTCTTTCTTGACCCGTGCTCCTTTACCACTACTTCCTGCATTGGTCAGCCGTTTGATCTCTTCTTGGCGAAGTACTGCCCACTGTTCTTCATAATCTAGAAGATTTTCTCTACCCAAAATGCTTTGGACGAATGTCTCCCACTCCTTGGAGACTACATTCAAGGCAATCCTCACCATCAATTCCTGATCGGGCATGGCCCCTCTAGAAGTCAGTTGGTCTCGAATCTCCTACATCCTACTAGGAAGTTATCTATCTACTCTCCCTTCTGCATCTGATATGATCGCAACTAATTCTCTAGTAGCATCTTCCTCTGCACAGAAGTGCCCTGATACAATGTCGTCAAGGTGTCCCACATCTCCTTTTCCGTATTCTTCTCAAAAATATGTTGGACTACATGATCCTTGACCCGATTAAGGATTATGCACTTAGCCTTGGGCATTGAATCCTCATACTTTTCGTCATCAACTAGGTTGACTGGGATAGCCATAGTTCTCAAGGCGAAGGCCTTGATGCGATGTCTATCTAGAATAGACAGGATCTTGGCCTTCCAGATGACAAAGTTGGACGCCCCATCCAGCTTGTACTGATCCCTCAGTCTGTTCATGGCCATCTTTGCTCTTCTTTTAGACTCCTCTAAGTCTCTACTTCCCTCCTGGAAGTTCTCTCTTCGACTCCCTCTGAATCTCTGCTTCCCTCCTGGAAGTTCTCTATTAGACTCCCTCTGAGTCTCGATTTCCCTCTTGGAAATCCTCCTGCCAATAGTCGAATCGCACCTCCCCGATCCCCTTTTCTCCTACAACACTGATCTGGATTTCTTGGCTAGAAATCCGCCTAGGTAGTGACTCCCTTCTACCTTGGTTCTGTCTTGTTAGGTACTATTCTGCCTCAACAACAACAACACCCCACCATCTTCACACTCCACAATCTTCCTACATCTTCCTATGCCTCAGCAACTGAAGAATTGAGCCTCTAGGCTCTGCGCAATCCTGGCACTGGCTGAATTGCTCCACTAGCCAACTCCGTCACTCCTACTTGGTTGAGCAGGATGACGTGGCTCTTCATGAGCCTCTTTTGCCTCTCACTGCTTCTGTGCTGGCCCCTTCTGTGGCTCGAACTGATGACGCAGGCCCCCTTTGTTAACCCTTCTTTGTTGCTTTCTACCTAGGAACAACTTTTATCACTCGAGACAGTTGTTTCTGCTACAAATTCTTTGATTCAGCTGGTGCCTTCAGCTCTCCTATGATCTGCAACGCTCTGATACCATGTTGAAATTTCTAAGTCTAACTCGTTAGAATTTTTCTTCACTATCTGGTTTATTTCTCCTACTTGTTAATTAATGAACAAGTTATTTAACCATATAAACACTGAAATAAACACAATGAAGTCTCAACCATCTACAGATCAACTATTGAAAGAAATAGACAAACACACGAGGAACACCATTATTTTTGGACAATTGTCCTTGGAAAAACCCAATTTGGGAAAATGAGTGCAGCAGTTATGAGGGTTTTATTATTAGGTAGCTTTTCTGAGTACAACTGGGTGCCAAACTGGCTCACCCTACAGAGAAAATAATCTTGTAGTAATACCTCTCTTCGGAAGCAGCTATTCTGAAAATCAACTCCACGAAACTCTCTCTAGTGCCTCACTAAGGCTCAGTGTCAGCCCTCCTGGCCTCTGCGTCATCTTGAAACCCTCTGTGTCTCTGGCCCTCTGCGTCACTTCTGCAGCCTCTGTGTCACTCACGCAGGCCCTCTAGCCCTTTGAGCAGTCACTGTTGGCCTCTGCGTGGCTTCCTCTGGCTCTGCATCTGCCTCTACGCTGGTCTTCCAACACTATCTCTGTCTCTCTGCTATGCACTCACTGCCCCTTGATGCAACTGATCATTGGTTCAATTTCTCTTAGCAAACCCTGCTCTAGAAAATCAAAGCGACTGATCACTCTGGTGTATCTCGAACTGACCCTCAAGCCTCCTCTTATACTTTTTATGTTGAGTCTTCAACGGCCGAGATCACATCTCTAATCAATGACTAAGATTAGATTTGTCTTGATCCATGTCATTTAGAACCTTCTAACCCAATTTTATATCAATACCCATTAATATTTTTATTTTCCTAAGTTTAGACTTAGGAACCCATTAAAAATATGAATTATTTTCGTATCTCCTTCATCGGGCAGAATTAACAGTTGTTCTATAATTTTTGTAGATCAGTGGGACATGATGGGCGCACATGTAGAAGCTATGAGTTGATGATTGATAATACTCCCACCTACAGATTTCATTTCAAAACGTGGCCCCTTGAATAGAACATAGGGATGGCACAAACTGAATTTCAGGGGCATAGATGAGGCTGAGGTGGAGGAGGACCTCGAAGAGGTCGCAAACAACTAATATGTTACAAATGCGAAGGGCCAAGACATTATGCCTATGATTGTATGAACACAATGTGGCCGTCATGTTTATATTGTACATTGCTTGATCATGAGAGAAAGGATTGTCCCACACTGATAGCTAGGCCGCGCGACAAGGGAGTGCTCCAACCTCCCCCTACTTAGAACCTGCAGATGATGAGGTTTGAGCCACACGAGGAAGATCCTAACATGAACATTGTGCTCCGAAGTGGAATTACGATAGGAGATGAGAAAGGCAGGTAGCCTGAAGATAGTATCTGGGTTCGCAAGGCTCTGATGAAAGAACCAGAGTTTGATTTGGAGCACGCTAAGGAAACCATCATGGAAGCTAGGAAGAGCTTCGTTGATGCCTCCACTTCAAGAAGCAAAGACAGACCGGAGCGAGAAATGGACCCATCGATGCTCACGACGTTCCTAGAAACATGCATGAAGCTGTTGCGCGATAGCAAGGCCATAAAGGGACAACAAGAACTCATAAATAGATGTGCTACAACCACGCCACGAGAACCACGCATAGTTCGAAAGCTTGGAAAGCACGCGACAAGGATGGGAAGAGAAATGAGGTTGATCAAGTAGATTGGAGAATATGAGATGGACCAAGTGATTATGGATTTAGGACTAGATGTGAACGTTCTACCAAAGTAGACATGGGAGCGCATGGGAGGCCTACATTGCAATGGTCTCCTATCCAGCTACGAATGGCGAACCAGCAAAAGATCCTACCCATGGGAAGATTGTAGGGAATCATAGTGGATATTGAAGGAGCAAGTGCACTAGAAGATTTTGAAAGGATAGAGATTGTTAATGATAGCAATACCTACCCCACATTATTAGGAATCGATTGGGCCACTGACATGAATGGGGTGATAAACCTAAAGAAGAGCAAGATGATTTTTGAGAAAAAGTCCCTGCGCATAGTAGTAAATTTGGACCCTGCAGAAGGATCATACTACATGGAGCCAGTGCATAACTATGAAAACGAAGATGACTTAGATTGCATCTACAAGACGACCGTGCGAGAACAAGACTAGGTAAATCCCACTGCGGATGGATGAATCTCATGGGAACGTGAAAGCTCCTACACGTCAGATTCGGATGAAGAGATAGAGCGATGAAAGAACCGGTTACACGAGGTAACCATGCTGAACTGCAACATGATGACAAGATAGTTGAACTGCATATGAATGGAAGCAAGGGATCTACCTACTTATGATGGGATAAGTGAGATAGATGCTTTCTTGAATAGATTTGAAATGGAGGTGCCCGAACAACAACGGTTCGAGGCTTTGAAATGGGTACTGCACGCTACGCCCGCAAAGTGGTGGGATATGCACCAAGGAAGCTTTGAGGATCAGTGCAAATGTAGAAGAATTATGTGCATGCATTTTGGGAAGCCTCAGATGCGATTAGACAACAAGATTGCCAAACGGAACACTTAGCACGCGCACCTGCCCAGATGGATACAGGAATATCTTAAAAAACCTACGCAGATGCACATGGACTTCGCATTAGGAGACACGGTCAATAGGCATGTGCAGGGGAGGCAATTGCGTGAATGACCCCCCTAGTTGGAACAATGTAGTATGGAAAGAACAAGTGTGCAAAAGGTTATCTACGCAGAAGCCTTTAATGAAGTGTACAAAGTGCTAAACAAGGTATATGACAGGCAGTAGACTTATTGGGACCTCTGCGTACCAGCGGTTCTATGGGCTTATAGGAAAACATGTAAGAAACTGACAGAGTAGACACCTCCATGACTGAAATATGGAGCAAAGGCTATAATCCCCATAGCATATAATATGGCTAGTCTACGCATCGCAACACCAATAGATATGACGGCTCGCAGAGCCTTGGAAGAAGGGATCACGCAACTGAACGAAGTAGAATGCTTGGAACCTGAGGAAGAAATTCGACATGGTGATCTTAGGCTCCAGGAACTTATGAAAGAAAGGGTGCGACTAAGGGAGAAAAGTGCTCTGGTGGAGGTGGAAGTCAAGAAGTTGGAGGACGAACTAAAGAAGGATTTTCTCGTTAAGAAAACCAGGGTGACAAAATAGGGTGCACACGTTTATGTTGACGAATTTGGGGACTACCACCGAGCGTTGATCAGCCTGATGCCTCAGATTGGACCACATATCACTAAAGGGGTCACCCATGGTGTTGCATTGCAGATGATAAAGTGCACAATGCATCTAGTAACAATAAAATATGGATGCTTTCTAGGAAGAGTGATGGATAACCATTTGAAACCTTATATAGGTGGCGCAACCACCTGATTAGCCATGGGAAGTATAGTCTTAGCACTCTAGGCAGTTGAAAGGAGGCGTGGGACTATAAACTACTTTGCCCAGGAGCTGCGCCACATTGGAACTACGTGAAGGAACAAAGTGTCACAAGGTCTGCGATCATGCAAGGGGGGCTGTGCTGCCACATGGGTTGGCTGGAAAGTGATTGTTGTAGTCACTATTCACGATGTGATGCTTGAATTGAGACCAAATGGAGTGGGTGACAGGCATTTAAGACGTGCTTTATGGGAAAAATTTGGGAAAATATGTCGTCAAGGGAGCATTAATGAACCAGATTTGGGGGGAACGGTCGAATTAAAATTCAAAAGGCACTATAAAATACAAAGGGCTACCCTGCAAGCAACACTTGGTCATTTGTGAATTGAATTGTTGTGTGCCTTGAGTATCATGATTTGAGATCTATTTTCCCTATGCAGAGCATTGATTGAGCCCCTAATTGAGCAACTGAGAGACTTATGGATGAGCAAGATGGCAGCATCTGAGGAAGCTAGGGAAATTGTAGAGATGACTTCCAAAGAGGCCGCACATGCCTTGACAGTAGAAGATGCCCCTGAAGGCACCAGGATTGTTGCAGAAATCCCTAAATCACTGCGCACACCAAGACCAAAGAAGGATAAATATCCAATGATTCCGGTGCATATGTCCCCATGAAACCCACTACACACCAGATTAACGATGGAGGAGAAGGGGAAAACAGTTAACTTAGAAACTGACGAGGAGGAAGAAGACCTTGAAGACCTCATAATTGAAGAAGATGAGGACAAGGGCATGGAGGTATAAACCAAGGTTGTGCACCCTCAAACCAAGCTACCTGCGTATGTCCCCTCGCGAAAGGGGAAGGCAAAGGTGCCTAAGGACCTCGACGAGAGCAAGAGCTCTCTCCAGGCTTCGCTCCTCTTGGACGATATCATTTTTGAGGGCACACACCTGGGATGGGTGTCGAGCTTGAAGTTTGAATATCAGGATCTCGCTGACCACGAGAAATTCCCTCACCTTGAGATCATGTAGCTCATGAACCCCAAGGAGAACACCGCGATGGCGGTTATAGAATTGGAGCCGTGTAAGTGGTTACGTGGAGTTGAAAAGGCAGGGTTATTAAACCTGCTCTAGGTGTCGCATTACCATCACGCCCCAGTAATGATCTTCATCATCAGGCAGTTGCTCTGCCTAGTGCATGGTGGGTGTTTGTGGCTAAAGGAGCCCATCCCCATCACGGATCACTTAATCCATCGCATTACTCAGCTTTCATGTAAAGGAGAGGACCCCGTAGACATTTCGAAGGGGAAGAGCAGTGATCTGGCCAACCTGGAGGCCATGAAAAAGAAATACAAGCTGGAGAAGAAGAAAAGGCTACACAATATCCAGCATCAACAACAGAGCAGTCAAAGTTGCGACCCAGATACTGGCTGGTAAACTCATGTGGAAGTGTCGCGTGGATGAGGTACTCGCGTCGGTGGTGGCACTTGCTAAATAGTGCGCAGAAGGGTTCCAGTTCAACTGGTTCAAATTCTTATGCAAAGAGTTCTTGGAGAATTTCCACAAGGCACAGGAATAAGGAAAAATGTTCGACTATGCATGACTTCTGCTGTCCATAGTGCTGGTGTCTGGGGAATTGCTGGAGGACAGCTAGTTCACCACAATTTCCAAGGATCTCTCAGAGGCTGCGAAGTATGCTTCGCTGTGGGCCACTAAGGACACAAACTGGATCCATGACAACAAGATATTCTAGGTGTTCATGGAGACAAACATCAGAATGGGGATTAACCACAAGCCGTGGTTATCACCCATTGTCTACAATAGCCTGCAATGTTTTGTAGAATTTAAAGCAGACTTTCACCACATATATCTCAAAGCACACAAGGACCTGGCTAAGAAATGGAGAGAGCTACCCTTCATAGCCACAAATGATGTGATTTTTGATGTACTGGAGACATGGCCGCCGGAGTGGTGCGCCCTAGACATCACTGCAGTGGAGAAGTCTGTTGTGAAGAAGAAGAAAGAGGAGGCCAAACTACACATGGCACAGTTGGCAGAAAAGGAAAGGCAAGAATCAACGACAGCAAAAGCGGAGGAGGTGCGAGATGCTGCACAGATAGCAGTAGCACAAAAAGAGGCCGCAACAGCAGCGACACAGGAGGCAGCTGAGAAGGCGCGCGAGGGCCAGAAGTCACCTTTGCATGGGTAGGTGAGAGAGATGGAAACATAGGAAGAGGAAGGTGGCACGGACCCACAAACAACATCAACACAATTGAAGTGCCAGTGCCCAAGCGAGCAGACAGGGCCACACAAAAATGTGAAAGCATCCAAGCTGTCGATCGACCCGCTCACCCTTACTTAGGGTGATCTGCACAACATAGGTGAGACGATGTGCAACGTCACCATGGAGGCCCTCTAGAACTTCACGGAGGAGAATTAGATTGTGTTGGGGGCCCTCTGAGTGTAGATTCAGGAGTTGTAGGTGCACACTCCTCAGGTTGGTACTCTTTCGACCAGCCTCACAGTACGGATAGCTGCAGCTGAGAAAATGTTACGCGCTCAGACAACCAACACAATAGTGCTACCAAAAGGGGCACTGGTTACAACCAATGAGGCTAATTGACCTATGGTTAGTGCACTAAAAGGGATAGGGATCAACATGGCCAAGCTCCCATAGGAGACACTCTATGTTCTCCAGATGGGATTACTGCAGAACTACAGGCTAGGGAGAGCTGCGCGTTGCAGGTGCTAAGCGAGCAGAAGATCAACATGGAGTAGTTGAGCTTGCAGCGCGATGAGGTCATGTCACAGAACTGACATATGGTACAGGTACTAGAAGAAGCCTGCCAAATGGTCCCTGAGCCGGCCCTCCCAACAGAAGCACCAGAAGAGGCATACATCCAAAGATTAGCAGTAGGAGTGCACGAGGCACGCGAAGAAATGGCCAAGTTTTAGCTGGAGCTGAATCTTCATTTCACGGAGCTACAGTTGAAGGCGCAGCCGTCCACTCCTCCAGAAGTAAGGGAATAGAATGCTAGCGCTATTACATCGGGGATGGAGGAGATCATTAGTGCAATAAGGGACTGCACCAGAATGTTGGAAGAATCATTCGAGGTCCTCACCAATCTGTAGGAGGACCCTAACATCCAGTGCTTAGAGACAGAGGTGCGTGAGATCCAACAGTAGTATGATAGCGTCAAGGGACCACGCAGATGGTGGCCCTCACTTAGAGGCTCACTCGAATGCAACAGGCCAAAGCGCTAAAAAAGAAAGTGGACGCAGTGTGACACAAATAAGCAGTTTTGAAGGCGCGTGTTTAGCCTTGGATCAATGAGGCCTTCATAATCACAGCAATAATTGAAGGCATGCTCGTGAAAATGCAAGGGATGCAGGAACAGATGTAGGGGAGAAGTTCTGACACCGCGGTCTCGGAACAATGTGTACAGGAGATTTAGTAAGTAGCCGTTCGGTGCGCTATCAACCTTGCAGCCGTCTGAGCAGAGTTGGAGGGTCTTCATGCGAAGATCTCTGCACCGACAGCGTGACTCGAGGGCGAGTCATGATATTTGTGTTGGGGGCATGTTGGGCATGTAATCCCCCTAAGGTATGTTTTGGGACATAAAGACCAAGTTTTGACTAAGTCCATTTTAAAGACTCCCCAAATTGTGGGCGCGGAGCGCAAAGCTATAATAGAGGTCATAAGGTTCTCCACACTTGTTTTTGCAATGTAATGTCGGTTTGAAAGATCTACCCATGGTCCGTAGACCATGGGATTATATAAATAGAGTGAGGCTCTAAGTCTAAGAGATATAGATAATCTAAGAATGAATCTAAGGAATCGATGAAGTATTGAGTCGAAGTGTAAGTTGTGTCATTGGGTTGTAGAGTAGGAGAAGGCTCTGCAACTGAGTGTGCAGAGGCCTAGTATACCGTAGCTAAGTGCGCAGACCCCTGCAGCTGAGTGCACAGGGCAGGTCGAGTCTGTAACCTTGGGAAGAATTAATAAAAGAGAAGTTTTACCATATTTCTATGTATCTTTTCCTGTTTTATGCATTATTGGGTATGAATAGCAAGTTTACTATTTATTTACTGTGAGAACTCATATGATTGTGCTGAATAAGTAAATATAACAAAAGACATCTGTTTACGTGAAGATAGCTAACTGTTATAAGAAGATAAGTAAGATCTCGGGTGTGGCTTAGGGGAATAGTGCAGATCGCTGCTCCAGCAACGCGAAAGCCCCACAGCCCCTAGCTAGGGCTGCACGAAGGAAAATATATTAGGACATGAAGGCCAGGGAAGTGCATGAAGTAACCTGCATAAAGGGACTCACAGTTGAACCAAATCAAACCCTCAGACATCTCAAGGGTGCAGAAACTTGGTTCCAGCACCCCCCATACTAATTCGAGTGAGACCTTAGTCTGTGCTCTGCAGACTGTTGCCGAAAGGGCCAGTAATACAGGGATTTGTTTGGCTAATTAACTCCGAACCTGGGTTAGGCCTCAACAAGCCAACAATTCCTAATTGGTTGTATCATAATTGAACAAGACCTTTCAAGTTCATGATTCACACCTTTTTCAGAAGTATCTGCATGCTCAAAGGTTAGTTCAAAATTTTTATCGTATCACATTGATAGATATACCAAGGGATTAAAATCATAAAACTAATTTCATAGCTAATAAAGTCCTATATTGGCATGCATCACATATCAATAACCATAAAGATAGGTAAACCAGAAGAATAATATCCATCTCAATAAAATGCAAAAATACATCAAATGTATAGACGCATACGACACATCATAAGATCCGCCAAAAACCTCATCTCGTATATGCATAAAAAAAGTATATGAGTACAAAAATAATTGTACATCTACTGGCTCATGGCCAGGAAAAATAAGTCCCAAATATAGGGGAACATCTTCATAATGGGTGCTTTACTTGGTACATACATCTAATCATATACATATAGGGTCGCCCACCCCCCCCCTCTCCTGAGGACCAGTCTCAGAATCAGGTGCCAAAATCAAACAGGTGGTGGCCACTTCCATCATAATGTGCTGAAGTGCTGGTCAGTGTTCCCGATTACGTGCCATCGAGGTATCCACCACCACCTCTCCCAGTAGTTCCCAACCATCCTCGAGCATCCCCCTAGTCAAGGCCTTGGCTCAGCCCCAGGAATCCTCGTAGTCTCAGAGTCGCACTATCAAAAGTCTCAAAACCCTCTCAAGACCCTACTCCTCTCGGACATCCTATTGTCATTGCAGTATAACAAGATCACCAAACTCCCTCATATGATGTGGATCGTTACCTATCAAATAGGTAAGTGGTTGTCCATGAAGCCCCACATCTACAATAACAAATACATGATATCAACATCATATAAAAAACACATCATACATCACACATGTCAAAAAACCGAAAATTAGAAATAAAACAAGTCACATACCTACTAGCCCCCAAGCATCACTGGGGGGAAGCCCCATATTTGGATCACTTGTAAAGTCCACTCCATGATACGGGAACTCCAGAATCATCTAAGGGTTGGACAAAAACCAATCCTCCACCTAGGAGTTCCAATAATTCCCTGCTACACCTCCACTAGCCCGTGGCATCACAGGCGCCCACCGTCTCATCCTAGGATCCTTAGCAGGATCTAGGGGCATCGTTATAAAAGTTCGTAGCATCACCACCCTCTCATATATGTTGATATAGAATAAGCTAGCATTAAAAAATCTCTGAGCCAATCCTCATAACAACTTTATCAACTGGGAGACCATTCCCCTATAAACAAAACTGACCCAGTCAAAAAAATGTCCTACCTACAACCTCTGTAGCACTACGACCACAGGCCTCAATACCTGGTGTGGGGCCGCTAAACTTGGAAAGCACATGATTATCGATAGCGCTGCTTTCTCGGTAAGGTCTAAGATAGATGGTACCCTGATGCACCCATCCTCAATAGGGTTGGGCTCGCAATGGACCGTTGCCCATCTCTGAATGTTCACCTACCCATCTGACAGGGGATATGGAAAAACCTCTACTCGAGGTACCAAACTTTTCACAAAATATACATCTACCACCACACTAATTGGTAGATCAAACCTTGATGAAGATCTATCGATCTGTGTCCCACAATTGAACAAAAAATCACAAGAACTCAGGGGTTTCTGAAGGAACTTTAGAAACACCCTGTGAGCTAGTGTCTTGATAACCCAAGGATCCTCTACAACCACAACCTGTAATGGCTGCCAATATCACTCTCACCATAACATACCCTTTGTTCCATCAAGGATATCAAAAATAAAAATTAGCCTCCTAAGCTGTAAAAATTCATTTTTTTCAATCACCACACGGTTATGGACATCACATGCACGTAGTATGCATGTTTGTTTCTCAAATAGACGCATGGTGCATGTGTTTTCCACGTCATAACCCATGTTGATGCCATAACTAGGTCCACACATTTACTCACTAAGTAAATGCGTCATCCACACGTCTGCTCTGTGGGGCTATTATTGAAACAGATGCGTGGACTGTGCAGTTTGGGGCCGCCGAGTTGCGTTGTCACCCAAGCACTGACGTCAAGACCTTGTGCCAATTAGCCACACCGACTATGTGGTTGTCATCCCCTTTCTTGTGGAGTCTCCGTGTGAGTCCCTTGGAAAAATGCCAAGACCATGCGACTATCACTCAGTGTCCTGTGTGTTCTAAGTTTTTTTACCCTAAAAAAGGCTATACAGGGCACCCCTGTATGACCTACCTAGCCTAGTCTACAAAATTGACAAAGAAAAGGTTCAACATTCTAACTTGATTGTCCCTGCGCGCTACCTTGGTACACTAGTTGACTGCAACGGAAAGAAACAACTCCTAGATCAACTCTGGGATCCCAAAATAGAAATTACATATGAGGTGGCATTGGGCCCAATTTACCCTATATATCTCCCTTTTTGACATCTTCTTGAACCCAGGGTTTTCGTTTTCAAAACCGTTAGAGACATAAGGATGAGAACCACAACATCTTCATCATGCCACACTCCATCCCATTTCAACTTAAAACTCATTTTTTGGACCCACCACATGCTCAGAGTACCACTTTAGGTGCACCTTCTCTTGCTTTTTAATTCATCTAGATCAGTCACTTTCACATTATTTGTATGATCAAACAAGATGTTTTCACTTGGGGTATTGGTTGTCAAATTGTAGGCACATCAACAAACTTCCTACCAGGTTTAACACCTCGGTGGCTAGTAAAAGAGTAGGTATCATTCATCACTCATCTGATGATAGGCTTCCCACAAATATTTTCATATCATGACATCATTTCTCTTAAATGCACCATAGGGTCCATCAACTTGACCACGTTTACCATTGCCTCCCCTTGCATATGGTAAACATCCACATCGGTCAATAGAGCCTCCCCACTCATGGATCACCTCATGACATAGACCCCCACATACTATCAGGATCCATGACCATATACCTAGGCCCGGGAACCACTTCAGATTGCATGCCTTAAAGACAAACCTCATTCTTCTTCACTCATTTCTTACCAACCCCATTTCTAGGCCATCCCTTGAATGTTGCGACATATCAATATGGATGCACCACCGCATTCTACATTTGGCCTACCATTCACCCATATTATAGTAGACCATCTACATCACTTCATCCGCCTCACCAACCCAACATGGAGACTAACCAATGGGGCCCCCACCCTCAACAAAAACACCATACCTCCATACATGTCACCATTCTCATGGGGCACCTGTCTTCATGTCTGTACATCCAAACCACCTTCATATTCTTTTGGCAAGTGTACATAATTTTTTTTTAGGAAAACGATTCCCACCCATATTTTCATGTTTTTTTCCCGATGACAACTTCTAGTCACCCTTGGTCGGAGCTCGCACATCACCCACATTCATTTACCCTTTTCGCACTAGTCAGAACATTCTTACACCTACCCTGCAAATCCTACTGACTCCAAGGCCATCCATATCAAGAAAAAGTGTTTTGACTAATGCCATTTGCATAATAGCTCCGAACTCGGGCCAGTTAACCATATCAATTCATATCATTAGCCTTCATTTCATGCCTTATCTGACCCACACTGTTACAATTTGTTTGCACCTTATATTGCTTCCCTGAACTAATGTTTTGGGTGGTTGACGCTTCTTTCCTTTCAAATTCAACACTCATATTCCAGGATTGAGGAAGTACCTTGGATACTCCCCCCTTGAAGGGATATCCTTGGGTGGAACAATGGGAATCCCTATTTCCCCCTGAAATTCGGCACCAACATAAGTTTTCATGTCAAGGTTGTACCGTACTTAATGAACATTGCAGTTCTTTAATTTAGTTGAAGACCCCCTCATCACTAAGCACCTTATTCAACAGTTCTTACATCATGATATGAGGTAGGTACCCAAAGTCGAAGACCCATGCATACCTCAACACCTCATTTAGTAGTGCTCCACCTTTCTTATGCATGGGGGAACTAGATTCAATCTATTTGTTAAAGAAAGTCCCTTGAGGGTGTCAACAATTATTATCATCAGCCATCAACATGTCAACCACCACAATGTTAACTGGACAAAACCATTTCCTATTTGATTATGATAATTCATCACTAGTCATCATAATAAGCATGGGACATGCCTGCCTTGTATAGACACTTTTTTAATTTTCAACTTTTCTTCAGAGCATTGTTATCCTTTATACTTAGTCAAGGGGTTTCCCTACTCATCTTTGTAACAAGTTATCCTCTCTCTCAAGAAGTTGATCAAATTACAAAAAACGTGATGTATTATGGCTATATGATTGCTCCTAACCTCATATATAAGGGGAAAACTATTAACACCAAAAAATCATACACATGTTTGCACAATCCAGAAGACGCTAAAAGTAGTCTAGCAGAATGCACAAGTGAAGATTTTCCAACTTAAGGCATTATGAAGTTCAAAATATTTAATTTCTCCTAAGGTCCAAAGTTTATGGAGTTTAAAAATTGAAGTCTGTGCGGCTGTTTCTTCGATAGCTGCACATCGCACGGTATTTCCTTCGAAAGCCACATGGTTAAAGAAAATGGTTGACTCAGTGTATTCAAGACCACTTCAGACACTTGGAGGTGATTCCATCATAAGATATCAGTCTAGGACAACTGAATTCTTGTCACCCTAAAGATATGCATCCCTCAATGGAATCATCTTGTCCTACTCATAAGTCATTATCATTCATGAACCAAGAGAGGGAAGATGGATTCAAAAATTATATATAACAAGCCATGGGAGAACCAAAGTATGAGACAATGTTATGCTGACTGAATTTCTATCAGAGAAACCTAACATTTGATTGTTGAAGCAAATAAAATAAGAGCACTAGCATGTTGGCTATATTGCTTCTAACCAATCCATCATCTTAATGAGAGGATAAGAGTCCACCATTGAGAGAGTCTTCATACTTCTTTGTGAGAGGGTAAAATTGCAAAGAGATTAAGGAAAGGAACCTCCTTGTTGAGGATTTTTGAGCATCATATCTCAAAGAATTCTCTTCATGTGTTTAGTATCCATCTATTATATTCAACTTCTACTACCAACAATCAATAAAGGGATCTTTTTCCATTAATTTTTTGACTTGTTTGCTCCATTGGGTATTTTTTTTGTGTATTTATCTCTTTGTTTTAGTTCATGTTTGTATATGCATTGTTCTCACTATTTGCAAATCTTTTATTATCTAATTCTGTTCACTAACAACACCAACTATGTCTGTGTTCCTTTGCAAGGAATGACCAACTGCTAGGGAGGTGTCTTTTGGTACACCATTGCTAAAAAAACACTACCACAAATAGTATATAATGAAAATGACAATAAGAGAAGGGATATTATGGAGAGTTTCTCCCTTTGAATGGGAATTCACTTCAATCATCTTCATTCATGCCATCAACTTGTCTATAATGCATGAATGGATCTGTTAGATCATAAAGTCAAACATATATCCATCATGGTCATAACATGCTAACATCATCTACTTCATCAACACATCATGTCATTAATATTTTTTCAAGGGTTAGAGTCATATGATAAGGGAAACTAACAAATATGAAATCACACTTCAAAGATCATGAACACAATATCATTTAAATAGCTTAATCTGATAAATAAAGTCATCCAAATTTACCATAGGGCATAATTACCAACTTACCAAGGTCAACTAGAAAATTATGAATATCAAACTTATTATTAGACTTCTATCATCATGGTTACCATGCTTATCATTATGAATAGAATCTAGTTACGTCATTCAATTTTACCATAAGATAATCATATTGTTATGCTTTTATCATCAAGTCAATGTATTCAACAAAAGTTTACCAAAACAACAAGAGTATCAACCCTTTTTTCACACTTTCATCATGCTCAACACAAGCATTATCAATAGTGTAATGTATAAGAGTCAATGAGCTAACATTCTATGTGAAATCCATAATGTCTTATAATGAAAGATGCATGCCAAGTATCGAGTTACCATTTATTAGAATCAAGGTGCTAGCCTTCTTCATAGGATTGAGATATACAAAAAAATAGATATTAGCCAAACATCAAGTATACCAATATATCAAAGATCAACATTAAGTAGCCTCATAGAATTTAAGAAGTTCATCATGACTATAAGCTTCAATACAAGGTGCACCATTTCATCATAAGAAACATGAATCCAAATCACTTTCATATGAAAGCAAGAACTATTTGTGAATGAAACATTTTCATCATACCTTGTAGTATTCAAATACATATGCACCTTATTATTTTACGTAAGAAACTTGTAGTGATTTGTTACCTTTCCATCAAATGCCTCTTCCTACACTCTATGATCCTCTAGAAGGATCCACTCATCATATCTCATCAAGAAGTTAGAAGCACCCAGATACTCAAATATATATGCAGGAAGCATCAAAACAATAATAATATGTATAAGTATAAATAAAATAAATACATAGAGAAGCATCATAAATCAGAGAGTACTTATCTTCAATGAGAGGTGATCATATCCCTCTTGAACAAACCTTCAAGAGACATCACTATCCATTGTACATATAACAATGTTGCCTTAATTGTTTCAACCAAATCTATCAGCAACCAGACCTAATAGAGACTATCCCATCTAGGGCTTCATCAAATATTTGCCATAAAACAGGGTTTCTCTCAAACCATAACCTCATAATATCCATCAAACCCTAACACACAAATTGCCTAAGGTTTTCTTCAAACCCTAGAATTTTTTTAGGTCTCCTCCATCTTATCTTGCTTCCATCAAGGTGTCTCCATGGGGGCAATCTCCATGGATTTTCTTCAGCCTAAATCTAATTCCATGTTTATTTTTCATATGGATATATTGTTCTTTGCTTTGATAATTACATTTCTTCATTAACACATTAAGTTCACCACATAACATCATAAAATTATTCAAATTTACATCTTTTTTCATCATCATATGCAACTATGTAGAAAGAATAATATCATTATCATCAATGCACTAAAACATAAAGGAACAACAAAATAAAAGCATTCATACATAGAGACACCAGGATTGGTCAGAGATCAGTGCAAAACCCACTATGGGGAAAACCATTCCAAATTCTTCTTCTTCTTAGATTGTCATCAAATGATTTAAGAAAAGAGAGTATAATGATCCATATCTTCATCTATGCAACTAATGAGTAAAAAAAACTAGAACATCCATGAAATGAACCCAAAAATGTTTCTACTAAAAACCTAATTTTGAAATCTGTAAGGAACTATCATTATCTTTAGTTAATTACCAAACCCTGTGGTCACTGAGCGAAATCTTTGGACAACTGAGATTCCATCATTTGAGTCTCGATCACATGGGGAATGAGTCATTTTAGAAACTATGGCTTCTTGGTCACTCTCTGAAGTAATATAAGCGATTGACTATGGTTGGATCTACCCATATCTATCTCAGAGCATCAATCACACCCTTCAAGATGTTATGTGAGTGACTATAACAAACAAGTTTCTTCCTCAAGCCTAGCATGTGAGCGACTAGGTTCAGATCTGGTCTGAGGCGAGTGTGCGATTACGATTTTAAAACCATAATCCTTGCTTACATGCACAATGAGATCTCTTTGTGATCAGAAGGATCTAGTCACACTCATGAGCCTATGTGGGAGTGACTGTAGTCGAAATCTTCCTGTGATGTGCCTACGACTATAGCCCAAAACCCTAGATCTGAAATGAAGGCTTAGACCCTCCAATTTCACCTCAGAGAAAACTTGTTCTTCCACGGATGAGCCTCGGACCTGTGCGAGCCAAAAAATAAGATATAAGAGTGTCTCATGATTGTGTCCAAATGAGGTAGAGGTCACTTGTATTTATAGCCTTCCAAGAGGGTCCACCTTCCTTTAGGGCAAACCTTATAAAATATGCACATGTGGGTTTTTATTCGTAAATACACCTTACCTTATCCGATTTGAGTGATCTTTAGGTCGATTTTGGTCCTCTCAAAAAGAGGAATTCGATGTAATCATTATCTCCATCATGTGAGCTGTCAAAAGTGGAATTTAACCATAGTTGCATATTTTTAATATAGACCCCCTGAATGATACTCTCCTTCATTATATTATGTATTGTTGACTGATTTTGATGAACCAGGAAGATATGAAGAAGAAACGCAGGTAGAAACCAGGAACAAGTGGTAGAAAAACATGGAAGAAGAGATGTAATCCTTGATGCATAACCAGACTTGGGACTTTTTCAAGTTTCTTGCAGGTAAAACAACATTGCAAAATAAATGGGTTTAAAGTTGAAGGAAGAAGATGGAGGAAAATAGAGGTATAAGGCTAGAATTTTGGTGAAGGGTTTTGCACGAAAGAAAGGTATTTACTTTGATGAATTTTTTTCTCCTATTGTTAAACTGACTTCAGTCGGAACTATTTTAAGTCTAGTGGTAGCAAAAAATTTTCATCTTGATCAGTTAGATGTAAATACAACCTTTCTCCATGGGAACTTGGAGGATGAAATATATATGCAACAACCAAAAGGGTATGAGGTTAAAGGGAAGAGAAATTAGTGTGTAAATTAAAGAAGAGCTTGTATGGCTTAAAACAGGCTCCAAGGCAGTGGTATCTAAAATTTGACAGGTTTATGTTTGAACAAGGTTATACTAGATGTCGCTCTAACCAATGTGTTTATCTCAAAAAGAAAAATGATGGAAGCTATATTATATTTCTATTGTATGTAGATGACATGCTTGTTGTAGGGTCTAAAATGTAAGAAATAAATGTTCTCAAAAGGAAATTGGAAAATTCCTTTGCAATGAATGATTTGGGTGCTGCAAAACAAATCCTTTGTATGAGAATAACTAGAGACAAGAAAAATCACAAATTAACATTGTCTCAAAGTGAGTACATAGAAACGATGTTGGAAAGATTTAATATGAAGAATGAAAAACCAGTTAGTACACCTTTGGCTAGCCATTTCAAACTGAGTAAGGAGATGTGTCCCAAGACCCGGGAAGAGATTGTTGAAAATGTAGCAAGAAAATATTAGTTTGACTTTGCCTTGGTCAAACTATAGAAAATTCAAATTTCTATTTCAACATAAATCTTGGAGGTAGTTAAATGAGGTGACATGGCACTTGTCACATAGTTAACTTAGTTAATTTTAGCTGGCGAAGCTTGAGCTCAATTTCATATGATGGATTTCTAATTTGTAAAAATCTATTTAAGTTAATTTGAGTTATTGTCAGTTAAATTAGTTCTAAATGTTAGAAGAACTAGTGGAGGTCAATTGTGGAAGTGAAACTTCAACCACACTTAGTGATCAATAGTTAACTGATAAATCAACCCAAAATAGTTGTTGCATGTAGAGAATTCAAGTTACCAGGTTGAGATAGGGATTTTAGGGAATGTGCTATCACTTGTAACATATTCCAATGTGTATAGGTGGTGCATGCAGTTAGAGGAAGGACCTAGAGGAATTTCACAATTAAATAGATGGAAATTTCTAAATAATAGGGTCTAATTTCTTGGAGGAACAACACAAGGAAATAGGATGTTGGCGCGCTTGAAAATTGGCTAAGTGTTGGCCAAATTCAGTTAGTCAGGCATAGGGATAGACTATACACTTGTAGAGTGTGATCACGCTTGAGAAAGCATATGTATTTCATCTCTATTCTATGATTAATGCAATATAGATAGGAAGGGTTTTGAGAAATTTCTCTCCCCTAGATAAATCCCTGTGCATGTGTGATTTTTCCTTTTGCATGTCTAGGATTTGTGTTCTATATGGTGAATTAACTTTTGCGTATCAGTAGAGTAGCTTCCAGTCTTGAGATTTAGTAAATTGCAAAGTGACCTCCATAAGGCCCATCATGATAGGTTAGAAGGATGTCAAAGACTTCCTCCTCCCTAAAAAATCTTCTTAGAATTTGATTCGGGCCTAGCTTGAAGATATTTTCCCCAATTCAAGTGAATGGGGCGCTCTTCCTTATGATCTTGCTCTTTTCCTTGGAGGACAAGTTTGGTGGAAATTGTGCAGATTCCAGGTAATTTTCTATGTCAGCAAACCATGGAGAGAGAACTGAAATGGTGAATATGTGTTCATATGGTAACTGATCATCAACCATTCCTTCCTCCCTGCAGGTAAAGTCTATGTGGATAATAAATCTGCAACAACATTCTCCCATCCAGGCATATTAATAATTGTTAAATGAAACTGTTGCAATAAAAGTAACCATCTAATAATCCAGGCATTTACATCAGGTTTATTCATCAAGTATTTAATTGTAGCATGGTCAGTATGTACAAATGTTTGGTAACCAGTAATGTAATGCCTAAATTTATTCAATGAATGCACAATAGCTAGGAGCTCTTTTTTCAGTCACTGTGTAGTTCAACTCGACTTTTGACATATTCTTACTAATGAAGTAAATGGCATAAGGTAACTTGTCATCTATCTAGCCTAGAGCTGCTCCTATTGCTTTGTGAGAGGCATCGTCATGTCTATGGAAAGGAAGAGCCCAATTTGGGCCTCGAAGAATAGGTGCAGTAGTCAACTTGTCCTTTAGGGTGTCCAAGGCTTCTTAACGACTTTCTGACCATAAAAATTCGGAGTCTTTGGTCAATAACCCAAATAAAGGAGAAGCTAACTTGCTGAAATATTTTATAAACCTCCTATAGTATCTGGCTAAACCTAAAAATATTCTGACATCCCTCTGTTTTTGGGTGGTTGGGACCCTTTTGAGGATGGCTATCTTATTTGGATCTACCTGCAGTCCTTCCTGGGATATTGAATGACCTAGAACAGTCCTTGCAGTCATCAAGAACTCACATTTTTTGGGACTACGGGTCATTTCTATGAATTTGTTCAACACCTTACCGAGGTTAGAGAGAGTGTCCTGGAAATCACACCCATAGGGTGTAAATTCATCCATATAAATTTCTATTGCATCATGGACTAGCTCGACAAAGATACTCAGGAATGCCCTCTGGTAAGTGGCAGGGGCATTGCATAGACCAAAGTGAAGGACCCTATAAGAGAAAGTATCCCAAGGATAGGTGAAGGTGTTTCTATCTTGGTCTTCTGGGATAGTCTAGATTTGATTGTACCCACTGAACCTATCTAAGAAAGAGAAAAAAAAATTTCCCTGCTAGACCATCTAACACTTTGTAAATGAAAGGTAGAGTGAAATGGTCCTTCTTCGTTTCTTTGTTTAACTCTCTGTAATCAACACAAATCCTCCACTTCCCATTTTTCTTTGGGACCAACACCAGAGGAGACACCCACTCACTATCCGAGATAGGGTAAATGAATCTTGCATCCAACAAATTTTGCAATTCTTCTTTGACAATATCCTTGAGAGCTGGATTCATTCTCCTTTGGGGTTGTCAGACTGGTTTCAAACCTTCTTTGATATAAATGTGGTGAGCACACACCGAGTGGTGCACTCCCTTCATCTCTTTGTAATTTCAAGCAAAGGCATCCAAATTCTCCCTTATCATGTTACATAACTCTTCTTCTTGGTGTACAGAAAGAGAGGGGTTGTTTTTCAAAGTTATTTTAGGGCCGAATTCTCTTATTTTCACATGAGTAGGGTTTGAATCAGCTAAGCATAGGTCAAATCGATGGTTTCTCTTGGTTTCCTTCACTACTTCCTCTAGAGACAAGGTCTTGGGAGTTGGATTTTGGAGGATGTGTTCAATCAAATCATCTTCATCAAGTTGTCCTCCTCCCATGGCAGTTTCTAGGGTATAATGTTGGGCAGAGTAGACTTCATATTCTTCCTTCTCTTCTCACCATAAAGGTAAATCATGTTCTAAATATGGCTGAGTAGGAGGGTGCAATACCAACTACTTTGATAGATTCCCATTTTTGATAGTCATGTTTCCAACCCTACAGATGATGTAGGTATCAACAGTGGCTAACCAAGGTCTCCCAAGTATGAGAGGATAACCATTAAACTTGGCCTTAGGTTGGAGAACTAGGAACTCTACAAGGTACTCCCAAGAGTCAATGGAGACCATCACATCCTCAAAAATCCCCTCAAGGGCTACTATGGATCGGTTTTTAAGGTGCAAGATTGTCGTGGTCTTTCTTAATGAACCCTAGAGATTTAGCTTGAGCATGGTGTCCTTAGTCATTACATTAATGGCAGCCCCAAGATAAATTAAGGTATGTGGGACAATGGTGCCATTGAAGTGCACATCTATTACAGGGCTTCCAGGGTCTAAATACTTTGGGAAAATTACTTGCCCCAACATTAAGTCGGACAACTGTCCAATGACATTAATGGTAGGGTTGTCTCTTTTTCTCCTCCCTGGATGTTTGAAACAATTCTCTTTATTCAGTTTATTGTAAATAGGTACATACTTAATGGATTGGAGAAGTGGAATTTTGACACATAGATTTTTCAATTCACCCAGAAGTTCATTCTCATCTAGGGTAGGCTACATTGGATGAGTTAATTTTTCAGGAAAGGGTGGTGGATTCACACTAGGCATACTTTCCTCTCTTTCCTCCTCACTCTCCCTAGGTGGAGATGGAGGTTGGTTGTTCGGGAGTACTCTCCCAGACCTCAGGTTGATTTCCTGAATTTCCACAGCATAAGCAGGGTAGGATGTCTCTGCATTGTGGACCTGTTGTGTCTGTCTGTTGTTCAGGTTTAGATTTGGTTTGGCAGGCATCTGAGGTTGTTTAGGTGGAGTAGGGTGTAAAATATGTGGTTGAGTAGGAGGTGAAGGCAATAAAGCTGGAGCATTATTGTATGAGGGCCTCCACCCCTGGGGTGGTGCATTCCACTAAGTCTGTGGAGGAGTATATGGCTGAAATGGTTGGTTGGCCTACTAGGAATGGTACTGAGGTGCAAAAGACTAGGGATAAGGTGTAGACCATGAGAGATGAGTAGGGGGGGCCCAAGGGGGAATCGATGTGTTTTGGATAGGGTTGTAATATGCATAGGATGACCCTTGCATGCCTTGCTGGTACGGTCGAGGCCCATGAGGCCTTCTTTGATTTACATAGCAGAGTTGTTCAATTACCCCTTCAGTTCCCTGATACAAAACTTTTAGTCTAGGTAGAGTAGGGCACTTGTCTATGGAGTGGTTTTCTTCATAGACCAAGCAGATTTCTATCAGGTTTAATAGACATTCATTCCTAGGGTGCCTCCTTGTGAATTTAGGGTAGAATATGTCTAATGCTCTCTGCTTCCTCATGCTTTCTCTTAATTTGCATAGGGCAAGGGTTTGCATCATTTCGCTCTTAAAATATTCCAACATGTTTCCAATTTCTCCTTTTATAGATGTGTTGGAAGAGGATGAGTTGGCCACTGTCTGAATGCCCCTACCCTTTTTCCTGGCTGCCCTAGAATGGTTCTTAAAGATAGTCTTGATATCTTCATAGGGTAGCTGGTAGATGTCCCCTCCTGATAGCACATTTAGGTTGTCCAAAATATCTTCCCTGACCCCCCTAAGCAGGACTAGCTTAAGTGACTCAGGATCAAGTGTGCACCTGACCCATTTGTATCTAAGCTGGAATATTTCCTCATAATCCTCTAAGGACTCATCATGCCCCAAGGTCATTCTAAAATTTTCCTCTTTAGTATCTTTGGACCTGTAGCAGTCCCTATACTTGTTGTTGAAAGCTTGCAACATCTAAGCCAGGTGGTGATATTATATCCAGGTAGACCCATGAACCAACGCAGAGCTGCATCCTTGAGAGTGGATGGGAATAATTTCAACTTCTGCTCATCAATGGTGTAATCATAAGTTCTGCATATGATATCGAACTTAAATAAGATGGTATCTAGATCTTTTGAGGTTAGGCCATGGGAGTGAGGAAGAGTAGAGGGATTATGTTTTTCATATTGGCATGCCCATTGGTTTCTCTGATGGGAAATTCACCCTCAATTCTTTCTCTATCTCCTCTGTCATTTCTATTTTCAGTCATGAGGTTAGTTGGAATGGGTTCTTCTTCTTCTTCTTCTTCTTCTTCCCCTGTAGGCTCTTCAAAAATCTTTGGTTGTTCACTTAAGGGGTCCTCCAATTCACAATCACCGAAGAAGAGGGAAGGTTGGCTATTTGAAGTAGTGGGGGTATTTGCTAGAAATTTTCCTAAGTTATCCCTATCCCTATGAGGCATGAAAGAAGTGTTTTTGTTTTTCAAGCTTTAAGACTAATTGCATAATTGAAATGACAAGTTGAATTGAAGCTAACTGCTGAATGAACTCACTTGTAGAATGGAAAGGAAAGAAAACCAACTTACAACTAATTTTGCAAAAATGAAGCTAATAACATAATGAAAGAGATAAGAAATGGAAGAAAGAAAGGATAAATCACATCTACTCTGACACCTCCCTAGCAATGGTGCCAAAAAGTGATGAGCACCAGTATTGAAATAAGAATGCTGCAAATCCTAGGGCTACCAACTTTACTTTATCAACCCGGGGTTCGTACAAACTTGGAGGTGACAATGATGTATACACAAATAGATGCAATGGATCCACTCTTTTTCACTACTGAGCTTGCGATAGACCACTAGGGCTTCTCAAACTAGCCTTCTATTGATTTAGAAGAAGTTTGATTACCAATGGAGAAAGTGGAATTTTTCCCTAATTGAAAGACTAAAAGAAATGCTTAAAATACACCACTCATCTTGCTATTTATTAAGAGATATTTCTTCAGAAGAATTCTAAACTAACATATGTGGAACCCTAACTATCCTAAGCATGCAATATGATCTAATCAAAACACTTTATTGATGTTCATATGAATGAACACAACAACCTTTTCTTTTTGTCCTTTTTATGAAAACATGTATGCTAATTCTTCTTGATTGTATGGCAGGTGGGTTAGGTGCGGAGAGAGGTGGTTGTGAAGGGCCAGAAGGCTTGAGAGGCAAGCAGGGGTCTTCTCCTATCTTTCTTGATGCATTTTTCACAAATCGGCCTCAAAACATGCCACTACAAGTCATCCTACAGGATGTCCTAATGCACCTATAGGATCCCGTGTATTCCTATAGGATCAGGATAAGAGCATGAGTGATTTAGGTAGTGGTATAGGGCTTAGGGAAGGCGAGTGATGGAAGGAATAAGGAAAGGAAGTGGCTAGGACTTCCTCAGAACTGAAACCAAAGTTTCTAGGATGGTTGGATTTGCTCAAAAAACATGGAAAGTTGGTCATATGAAATGTTAACTCGGTTTATGGACTTAGTGGCTTTTGGTGATTATAAATGGATGAGGATAGGCCGGGGCTACTCACATGATATATTCCTGCACTCTTGAAACTCCTCCAATATACACATCATTGGCATTTACCCATAAATCATGTCAAAACAAGAAAGATCTCCAACAACATAAGAAAACAGAATTTCATCATTCATTTGCCTAGTTCAAGCATGGAAATACTTTTCAGCATATTGTGAAACATTATAAAATATAATACAAATCTTGGAGATAACATAAATAACAACTACAAACTATCCATGAAAACTAAAGACGCTGGCCTAATTAGCGGAAAACCCTAAGTTTCATAAGAAATTAGAATTCTGTTTATTTGGGGTTGAATGTGAGTTTTTGCTTCAAAGCATGGTCCCTAAAGGGAGGAGTGAGGCAAGAAATATTTGTTATCAACCTTTTTTTTATTCCTTTATCTCTCTAAAGCTACTGCTAAAGTTATGCAAAAATGGAAGCAAACTAATCAAATTCACTAATACTTACAATGAAACAATGCTAAAATTAATTCAACAAGTAATTTATGAAATAACCTAAGCATACAAGTACAATAAGAGGAACCTATGTTGCTAGGGTTAGGACCTAACCCAAGAGCTTCATCCCTCTGAGTCAACTCAGTGCTAGATCAAGGAAATTCTCATTTTCATTAACCTATCAAAAAATAATACATAACAGTGTTTTGCCACAATCTTTCAACTCGAAAGTGCTTAGTTATGTTGCATAAATAATCCAAATCCTAATGAGTCTTTAGGCCTCCTTATTTATACAACTGAAGTTTTCAACAACTTCCTTAAATCTAGGGAGGCTTGTCTCCCAATCTCAAGATGAATTGGTTCTTTAACTATCACTGGCTTGGCTGCCAATGATCTTCATGACTCGACTGCCTACAACTCCGAGCTAGTGTGATTTGATTGAAGGATATTCAAATGAGTGAGGATTTAATGAGGAAGATCCATCTCCTATAAGATCTCCTCCTTGTCTCATTTGAGTTCCTACACCTTAATTAGCCATAGTTACCATAATTTTCTCCCAAAAACCTGCAATCAATGCACATTAGACCACTAGACATGACATCTTACTTTTACTCATCTCATTAAGCAAAATATAATTAAAACATGTAAGGAATTATGAGAAGAGTCGACTTTAGTAAGCTTGGAGGTGTATTAAGGTCCATATATTTACCCAATGATGAGCCTCGTCATCAGCCCCTACTGAAAGTGTTTCTCATCCTCTGAGCTTAATCTATGTCCATGTCCTTCATTGCTCTAGTGGCTTCCTTGACATCCCATGCTTCTGCTGTAGTCTCCTCTTCCTATGAATAAAATCCTATCTTCCTCTCTATCTATTCCCACTGATTTCTTTTTTCTTCTTCTTTCCTTCCTTCCAACATTCCTAAAAGAAATGGTGGACTAAGCCTCAAGCCAATCCAGTTGACTTTGAGTCTTTGGAGAGCCTGCTTATACATGGGGGTTCTATTTAGTGCCTCTCTCATTCTGTCAGGAGAATGGCATTATCTTATTTTTAGGCTGTAAGGCAAGGTGTTCCATCTCCTTTGGCAAGCTTGCATGTTGTCATCTCCTAGCAATCAGAACATGTCTTCGAAGTGTGTGATTGCTTGTTCTTGTGCAGCAAGGTACCTAGGTGCAAGATTGGGATCATTTGCAATGAGGTTGTGGGTACTAATGACAACCATTGGGTTAGATTGTTCAACCCTGATCATAAGGGGTTATGTCTCTTCTTTTTCCATTACATTTTTTTTTATCTCTATAGCCATGGAAAATTTTAGGGGCGAATGTTCGCCCTTTGGCGAAATTAAGGCGTTTTAAATTTTTAGTGGGCAAATATTTTGTATCATAGTACATTTTTACAAATCACCTCAAATAGCCCACCTTATTTTAAGGGAGAGGGTAAAAAAGGTAAATTTAGCCCTTGAAATTAGGAGTTACAACCTTCCATTCACCCTATTTTCAAGAATAGGTTTTATTTAAGTGAATCCTATGGGCCAAATACCATATTTATAAAAGAGTTTTGTAATATTAAAAATTATAATTAAATGAGGGTTGTAATAATAAAACTTTTATATTTACTCCATAAGTCACCTTATATACATGTAAGGGTGTAAACAAATAAAAATATAAGTAAAGTGGAGGTATCGCAAATAAATAAAAATATAAATAATCTAGACGTATGGTAAATAAATAAAACCTCTTTTTATATTTAGTCCATAACTCTCGTTTTATTTATGAAGGCTCAAAAAAGAGGTTTTATTTAAATGAATCCTATGGCCCAAATACCATATTTGTAAAAGCGGTATGGTAAATTTATAAAAATATAAATAAATGAGAGGTATGGTAAACAAATAAAACATTTTTTTTATATTTACTCCATAAGTCACTTTTATTTACGAACACTCAAAAAATGTGTTATATTTAGGTGAAACCTATGGGCAAAACACTATGGGACAAATACCATGGCCTAGATTATTATTAATACCATGCAAAACATTATTAACACTAATATTAGTATTAATAAAAATAAAAATGGCACATGGTATTGACCCATGGTATTCACCAAAATGGCACATGGTATTGACCCATGGTATTCACTTGGAATGTAGCCTATTTAAATGGGGAATTAAACCAACATAGATCCATCTTTACTCTGGATCTACTAACCCCCGAGAGGTATCAAGTATCGTGATATGCAAACTAGCATAGAGTGAAAAAATATTTGATCCCTCTCGGGGCTTGGTGGATTAAGAGTAAAAATGGATGTTGTAATTTAATGTATGTTAAGCATTTAAGCTTGGTTAAAATAGATTTCATCCCCCTAATAGTGGTAGATGTGGAGTTAAGATGGATATAGGTTGGTTTTTATGATAATGAAGATATTAAATAGACTTAGAAAATTATATTGTAAAAACATCTTAAGGTGAATGGTTAAAGCATGGACAAGTATATTTGTATACTTCTGTTTTAAACTAAAACAAATCCAGGGCTAAAAGG
>APFE031602779.1:83486-122322 GCA_000404065.3 Pinus taeda
AACAAATTGTAATTTGGGTAATTTTTCTAATTGCAAACAGGAACATACTTGTGTATTGGCAGGGTGGTTACGAGGTCCTTAGAAGTGATGAATTTGAATTTTTCTTGGTTTTATATATAGTATTAGGTTTTTTCTCATGTCCTACACCCACTAGGTTATCGATATGTAATTTTGGTAACTTTGATTTCAAAAGATATTTTAAAGAAATGCAATGATTTCATTTGTGTATTCAATAAATACAACATTCTAATGGAATTTTGCATTTATGGTTTACCTATACAGATTCCATGGAGAAGTATTAGTGGTGTGACATCAATTTACCACAAGCAGAGGCTTTAGTTTTACTCTTTTCTAGAAGCAAATATTTTCTTCCAACATTTTTGAGTTCCATGAAAAATTTGAAAGTCCTAATAGTCTTCAATTATGGGTTCAAAAGAGACATAGTATTCAATTATGGGTTAAATAGATCCACACTGAATGATCTATTGGCCTTATCTCCACTTTATTTAAGACTATTCACTTGGAGAGGCTGCATGTGCCCCCACTTCAAGAGCATAGTAAAGTCATGTAGAACTTAGAGAAGCTATCTTTAAGCTTTTAGTGAAGATTGGAAAAATGTCTAGGTTCAATAACAGCCAATCAAGCATTAAGCTTCCAATAATGCTAGATTTTAACCTGGAGCACTTTTGTGATTTGGAGGAGATGCCCCCTCGTATTTGTGACACATCTTCAGTTGTGAATTGGACTATTACTAACTGTCATTTCCTTGAAAAGTTACCTGATGACTTGGGGAACCTCAAATCTTTAAGAATGTTAAAGAAGGAAAGAAAGTATATTATGCTAAGTTCTTTTATGCTTTTCAAGTTTTTCTTGGATATCTACAACGTTTCAGTTAGGAAAGTACATTCTGTTAATGAAAATTTGTCTTGATAGAAAGGCCCAATTTCAAATTCTAATGCTTTCAAAAAACATTGTATCACTGTAATGTTTCTAAAAGGAAAGCATATTTTTTCAATTTAAGTATCATGATCCCATATTCCAACTTATTTTTCAGTAACCCATTAGGCTTTGTAGCTTTGAATAAATCCATGTCTTTTGATAAGATCCTCTTCCAAATTAGAACGCAGTTTCCTTTTGGCAATAACCACATACAATGTCTTGATTTGTTTATTGAGAAAATAGAGGTTGTGAAACAAGCATGTGCCATACAAGGACTTGATTCATTGATTATGTATCAATTATGGCTCTAGATGTAACAATGTCTTGATTTTGTTGCTTGAAAGTAGAGGTTATGCTTTACTATTTCACATAATTTCTTACAATCTTTCCATTAGTATTGATTTGAAATCTCAGTCACTGAGGGATGACTGTAATGACAAAGGTAATATTCCATGGTTTGAAGTTCCCCTATTACTAAATATTTAAATATATCACCACAATTTAACTGTTAGTTAAAGGAATTGTATTTGATTTGTAAACAATTCATTGCTTGATTTATAGATTTTGATTTTTTCCCTTTTTTATTTTTTCTCAGATTTGGTATGAGATATCTTCCAAGATTTGGGTTCCCTAGTTTCCCCACCATAGTTCGAGGTTTAGATGCTATCATTAAATATTCTTAGAACATTACAACTTTTCCAGTAAGTGTGCTTTGAAACATTGTTGTTGCTTTTCCATGGTGTTAATGCAAATAAGCACTACAACTAGTGCCATTATTTAGATCAAGTGCCAAAATCTAGGTGGTCTTGTAATGATGGAGTGATTTTTTTATAGCTACTAAGGTCATATGCATTTTTATCTCTTATGTTGTCCTAAGATATTCAAATTCAGAATAAGAATTCAGGTCTCGTTTCCACTGTAGATTGTAGTCAGTTTCTTGAACATAATATATAGTAGATTATCTTTTACTAATCAACTGTGGATGTGATCCCTCGCAGGAAAGAAAATTCAAAGTGACTTTGATTTCACATTGATTTGTCAAAACATCCACATAGGAAAGGAGATTCAAAGTGACACTATGATGGCCATTATGTCAAGCCAGGTGGTCGCACTCCCTTGATCGTGAGCACGATTATGATCAAGATGGAAGACTTCATAGTCCAGATTGATTGTTTAGCAGTGATAGTTAGTGGGCTCATTCACAAAAGCTTCTATTTCACTAATCCTTTTTATAGAGTTGTCAGATTCAATTTCCAAAGGTTCTAATTACACTATAGAGTTGAGTTTTGAGAGAGTTGTGATTCACAGTGTTAAGTATAGCAGATATGACACTTGAACGAAGACAAGCATTGTAGAGGTATCATACTCTATTATAAGCTTACCTGCATATTATAAGGGACTTGGTTGGCTTTTTTATAATTTTATAAACAAGTTCCATGTCGTGGAAATGTGAAAAAAACAGTGATATTGCCACCATGTGGCTCTTGTCATATACAGTTTTATACTTTTTCAAAAAATTCTCTAAGAGTTCACAATGCTAAGATTCACTAGGACTTTACAAAGTTTTATTATTTAGTGAAAGACTTGCCAAGATATTACAAGATTTTATAATTGAGTAAAATATTCGCCATGCCTGGTGAGAGATTCGCCAAAAATTATATATACATATTATATTATTGATAAATCGCCTTCCATTTTTCCTATATACCATGGAGATTCGCCCATTTATTATATTTATAAATTTAGGGGGGGTTCTTAAAATTTTCCCTGTTCCCAAGGTTGACTAGGGGTAGGCAACGGGGCATAGAGGCCTTGCTTCTTGATGGGCGGTTTGGGAATGGCACAGGTAGTACATGATCTGATGTACTTCCCAACATCCTGTCAAAGATTTGGCCAATAGAAATACTTTTGCAGTACTGCCACTATTTTCTCGATCCCGAAATGCCTAGCAGCATGACTATAGTGTGCTTCCCCAATCATCTTGGAACACTCGCTTGAAGGAACACAAAGGTGACCTAGATGGCATAACAGGGCATCCTGGAGGTGAAAATATGGAACATGCCGACCCTCCAAGAGTGTCCGGTATGTGTGGCTGAATTCTAGGTCACTTTTGTAGAGAAGTGGCCAATCAAAAGTCTCGTGCCCACAAGAGTTGAGCACAGTGGTTAACACCATGATCGGTGGTCAACTGAGCAATCTGCAACATTATTGGTGCTACCCTTCATATACTTGATATTCAAATGGAACTGTTGCAGGTATGTTGACCACTTCTGATGGCGATCATTCTGCAATTTCCCTTGGGTTTGTATGAACTACAAGGGTCGGGGGTCTGTGTGGATGACCGTTTCCTTCCCCAAAATGTAATGCTTCCATTGTCGGCAGGCCTGCACAATGGAATACATCTCTTTATCATAAGTGGGATACTTCCTGACTGTGTCTGAAAGTGTTTCACTGTGATATGCCACTGGATGCCCGTGTTGAGTAAGGACTGCCCCAATAGCATAGTCAAAGGTATCTGTCGCGACCTCAAATGGTTGTTGTAAATCTAGTAACGCAAGCACTGGTGTCATGCAGAGGCGATCTTTCAACTCTATGAATGCCTTCTATTGATATTCAGACCAAAAGAATTTTTCTTTCGCTCCTCCCTTGGTGACTTGACTCAAGGGCCAAGTGATATGAGAAAACCCCAACACGAACCTACGGTAGAAGTTGGCAAGACCTAGAAAGTTGCGGAGCTCTGTCAAACTGGTTGGAGATGGCCAATCCTGAATGACTTGGATCTTGGCTGGATCCACATGCACCCCCTGTTAATCAATAATGTATCCCAGATACTGAACCTGGGTCATGCCAAAAGTGCATTTCTCCAAATTGGCACATAGCTTGTGTTGCTGCTGTGTTTGGAGAACCTATCGGATGTGGTGGAGGTGCTCTTCCCAACTCTGGTTGAAGTTCAGAATGTCATCCAACTATACCACTACAAATGAGTTGGTGAATGGTTGTAAGATGTCATCCATTAGCCTCATGAAGGTTGCAGGAGCATTTGTCAATCCGTAAGGCATAACCAACCATTCGAAAAGGCCCTCCTTGGCTTTGAAGGTAGTCTTCCACACATCAGAGGGTTCGATTGGTACCTGGTGATATCCTGACTTCAGATTGATCTTGCTGAAATATTTTTCCCCCTTTGGTTGGTCCAGGAGGTCATCAATCCACGTGATTGGGTAACTATTACAGACAGTGATCTTGTTCAGCGCCCGATAGTCAATACAAAGCCTCCAAGCCCCATCCTTCTTCTGTACCAACACAATCGGGCTCCCACAAGGCAATGAACTCGGATGGATGTGACCTTTCTCCAGTAGCTCCTAAATCTACCTCTTGATTTCATCATTCTCCCAAACGGAGCACTGATAAATAGGTCCATTGGGTACCGGCGCACCTAGGGTGAGATCGATGGAGTGCTTGACCTGACAGTGTAGAGGAACCCCTGCGGGGGAGGTGAAGATGTCCTCGTACTCCTCCACGACCTTGTCCATCTGTAGTTGTCGTGCGAAGGGGCCCTGTCTGGAGGCTGTGACCACCATCTTCTTCTTTCCTTGAGGGCGTATCATCAGGAAAACAAATTTCTCGGTTTTGGAAATGAGCTTACTGCATTTTTTTGCTGTAATCAAAGAGATGGCAGTAGGCAGTGCTACCTCTGGTATCCTGTACAACTTATTTCCCAATGTAATAATAACAGAACGGGGCCTTGATTCATACACAGCATGTCACTTCCACAAGTATGGTTGTCCTAATAATACATCACAAACTTCAAGGGAAGAAATGTCACACAATACCTCATCCATGAAGGGCTTGATGTTCTATGGAAGGTGACACTGCTGGCTCAGATTCACAGATCCAAAGTCTCGCTTCTTTTGTTTAAACTTCTACTCGACCTTGACGGCATATCGGTATGTTGTGCCGAGTGAGGAGATGTTCAGGAATTCTATTTCTTCCTGGATGTACTTGTGTAGGCAGTCACGGTATTTGAGTATCAAATCTGCTGCGAATCCTTGATACCCAAATTTGTGCGAAGGGTATGGAAAAGATTGGTGAACTACGGCATGTCTTGGTCCCTTCCCTGCCGCAGCGTGGTCCACTTTATGTATTCATCCTCATAGCTTCCGACAAGGTAGTACTGCTCCTTGATGGCATCCCGGAATGAATTCCAGGTGCGTGCAGCTGAAAATAGTGAGCCGGTATTTTCATCCTTCTGCTCGCAGTAGGTTTCCCACCAATCCTTGACGTGGGGGGTTGCTTTGAGAAGAGCGAAAACAATCTTTTCCCAACTCGAAAATTCATGAACAGAAAAATAACCCTCTAGCAGATTTAACCATTTATCTACGGCATCTGCATCTATCTGACCCTTGAATATGGGGATTTCAAAATTGACTTCTACCTTAAAGGGCGTGGCATTTCCAGAGTAGTTGTTGGAAGCTGATGCGTCGCTTCTGGGTAGCCGCTGAAGGATCTAGGCAAAGCTGTCCATCATCGCGTTCCGTTGTCACTTGAGGGCTTCTTCGAGCAAGATTTTGATAGGATCTCCTACCCCCTCGTCTTTCTTCTCATCCGCCATGGGAGGCCATCGGGATTTGCAAGGTTGGTCTTGCAAAGGTTCGACCAGTTCAAGCCCTAACGCCTTATATCCTGACCTCGTTGGGGACATGCAAAGAAAAACAGAGAAAAAGCAGACCGCTTTGATACCACTGATCCAGACTTAAACAGGAGCATAACAAATTACAGAGATAACCATAAACACAGATATGCAGCAGAAATAATACTTCATTTCATTAATGTAAAAATACTGAAATATGTTTACAAATAGTAATGGAAACAAACCAGCTAGGGCGATGGTAGTTTATCTCTGAGAAGAGATGTGGTGGCTACATGCCTTTGAATTGTGTTATAATGAGGCTTGAAGGCCTATTTATTGTTTAGAAACAATGGAAAACCATTAACATTCCAAAACCTAGCCCTAGAAGATGAAACACCAAATTGTGGGCCCCGTACATCAACTTCCCGGGGTCGTAACTTTGGCATACGATCTCTGTTTGACGCGTACAATAGCTGGTTAGAAAGATCTATCCAAGCACTACCACTTTTGGAAGGGCATCATCATGGACGCATGTTGCCCCTAGATTTCCCAAAAAATATCATTTAGGGACTCAAAACGGCTCTGGAAGTTCAGGACCCGAAAAACTTCTAAAAATACTAAGTTGTGCCACAGTTACGGAAACTGAAAATGCTGAGAGAAACAATGGTGGGGGTCCAGGTGGACTTGGTAGGTGGCCACCAATATCCACCTGGATCAAATGGAGTTAAGGTGTTAAGGATTAGTGGGATAGGGTCTTAAGGAATTAGGGGTTAGGCCGAATTAAAGGGTTAGGGATGGTTAATGGTCTAGAGGTGAGCGGTGAGTTAATGGATAGGGATTAGAAGATAAGTTTTCATCGACTTAATCTCACATCCTCGCCAAGTGAAATCAAGGAAGAATATGACATGATGATGTAGGAAAAATAGAATATGTTATTTTTGTTAGTTGTTAATATTTATCTCACAAAGTGTCTCTCTTTGTGCATGTCAAGGAAAGTAAAATTTTTCCTAAAAAAATCAACATATTCCATAAACATCTTAATAAATTGCAAAAGCTTCATCATTCATTTGTTGTTTCTGTTTCTTGCTCTCACCTAAGCTAGTTGCACCATATAGACTACCAACTCCTTAGTACCCCGAACACTTGGATTCCAATATCCTCTTAACCCCTAATGTGTTAACCACTAATCCTCATATTTGAACCCATTATAAATTAAACCATGGTCTCTAATTAGTTGGGCGGGGCAAATTTTCCATCGACACAAAACTTGTGGTCCAAGTGAAATAAAGAAATAATATGAAATCTTACAAAATGTCTATCTTTCTACATGTCAATAAAAGTAACATTTTTCCTAAAAAGATTATCTCAATAAATTGCAAAAGCTTCATCATTAATTTATTGTTTTTGTTTATTGCTCTCACCTAAGCTAGTTGAACCATCTAGACAACCAAGTCCTTAGTACCCCTAACATTTGGATGCCAATAAACTCTTAAACCCTAATACCTCATCTTTGAACCCGTTATAAATTAAACCATGGTCTCCAATTAGTTGGGCGAGGGCAATTTGCTGTCGAAACCAAACTTGCGATCTCCAAGTGAAATTAAGAAATAATATGACATAATGATGAAGGAGAAATAATAATAGGTTGTTTTTGTTGGTTGTGAGTATATATCTCACAAAGTGTCTCTCTCTCTCTCTAAATGTCAAGAAAAATAACAATTCTCCTATATTTTTTCAACATATTCACAAACATATTGATAAATTGCACAAGCTTCATCATTGATTTGTTGTCTTTGTTTCTCACTCTCAACTAAGTTGTCTTTGTCATTGTATTTTTTTTCCTATATTATATTTTTTAAGTTTGTATTGTTTAAATATTTGCTATATACGCTAATATACTTGAATGTTTTTAATTATAAAGAAACAATGCCCTAGGGAATGGCCATGGTCATTATATAAGTGTATGTTTAGGAACATGGAGCGAATAATGAAGGTAAATTTAATGATCCCATGGAAGAAGATGATGATGCTAATAACACAGTTGAAGAAGAGGGGACAAATATATTGATCTAGGAGACATTTAATAATGTTGGAATGGTTGATAATGATGACCAAGTAGATGGTGTTTTTGATAGACCTATAATCGAGAAGGCAACAAAACCTCTATATGAAGGCTCTAAAACAAGTATTATCTCCTCTATAGTACTACTAGTGAATTTAAAGGTTATGAATGGTTTGTGAGACACTTGTGTCACACATCTCCTAAGGTATGTAATATATTTTGCGACATTTAGTACATGATGATAAAGGTTTTTTATTTTCATCTATTTTTATTGTTAGTTGATCATCTATAAAATTTGGATGCAATATGTACAATTAATATTCTTTATATTAAGACCTACTAATTTTTTAATTATGTTGTATATTGTTAGGTGAATGTTTTTTACCATCGTCAAATGTTTTATTTCGCACATAATAATATTTACATGCCATTATGAAATATATTGTAATGGAATATCATCTTATTCATGCATGTCCTATTGATAATATTTTGTATTATGGAGAACATGTGTTAAAAGAAGAATTCCCAAAGTGTCAAATTAGTAGATATTAAATCGATCAAGCAACAAAAAATGTGCCTCACAAGGTTCTTCATTATATTCCCATAATTTCACATTTTTGGAAATTGTTCAAGTGTAAAATAATAGCACAAATTATGGATTACCATGCAAAGAACAAAAGTAAAGATGTTGTTCTTCAAATACCTGCAAATGGATCTGCATTTAAGTAGATAGAGGAAATATGGACACATTTTAAAGATGAACCTCGTAATCTTAGGCTTTCATTGGAATTTCATGATGTCAATCCTTTGTCGATATCAAATCTACTTACTTGGTGTGGCATGTTTTTGTTATCAACAATAACATTCCTCTGTGGAAGTCAATAAAGAGGGAGCACATAATATTGGAAATGTTTGTTCTAGTTATTTGATTAGAATAAATTTTTTCAACACAATAACATCTCATTTGTTTTGTTTCTTTCATAAATATGTCATATATGTTTGATATATTTTTATTTACTGATATATGTAGTAATTATGTACTTTATGTTCAATTGATTAGGTAAGTACGAATTCAAAGATATGAATGTATATATCGATCTTCTTATCAATGATTTACTAGAGTTATGGAAGGGCATCATTGTGCATGATATCTCTAGACTACTAATGTGCAAGGGAATCATTCAATTCCATGCAATACTCATATGGAAAATTCACGATGCCCCAAGGCTAACAACTTTTTGTATTATGTTATAACATTACACTACACTTTAATAGTGTTTAATTTTATAAATGGTATGTCATGCATCATTTTTAAATAACATATTTAAAATAATTGGTAATATAATTTAATCCATCTCTTGCAGGTCTTCAAACAAAGGGTAAATTTGCATGTTCAGTTTGTGGTCCTAAGATGAAATCTCATCATTTTAGAAGTTTAGGAAAGGAGTTGTTTGATGAGTATAGCCTCTTCTCTAAGAACCATAGGTGTCGAATTACCCAAAAACATTTTTTGAATGGAAAAGAAGAGATCAGATTAAAACCATAGGGAATGACATCTCATCTATGGCAATTGCAATATAATAGAATTAATCATAAAGGTATGGATCAACAAATCATCTTTGTATCATACATGAAATGTTGTAACATTTTTTATTTTTCTTGTATTATGTTCATTGTACTAATTGACAAGCATTGTTGTAATATCTTTAATTATGCTTCATCTTAAAGGTCGTGATCATGAAGGTAGTAATAATGGGGCACTTCCACGAGGAATGAAAATTTATCCCGTACAATTCAATAACCTCCCATAATATGAGCACTTAAATTGTCCATTTGTTTGATACATGGGTAGCTGAGGCAATTCATTGTTTTGTATGAAAAATATCCAAATTTCAAATTCTCATAGTTGATGGGGGGACCATGAAATGCGAAGGAAGTTTCAAGAACATTAAGCTCCAGATGGGAGAATATCACCTTAAGGCTCACATGTTTTCCATTGAAATGGGAGGTTTAGACATCATCCTTAGAGCCAAATGGCTTAGGACATCAGGCCCAATTACAATGGACTTCTAGAAGTTATATATGAGCTTCAAGTAGAATGGACACACTCATATGCCTAGGGGCCTCCAGACATGTACTCTTACTATCATAAACTCACATAGAATGGATAAGCTCTTAAAAAAGGGCCACCGTGGAGTTGTTACTCAATTCAATGCAATCCAAGCCAATGAATCCAGTCCTGCCACCATTTATCTAGATTTTCAACGTGTTGTGTCACCACCAACAGGTACATGAAAAACCCAAGGAGCTACCCCCCTATTAGGGTGAGCATGATCATATCATCCATTTGATTACAAGTATTGAGACAACAAATGTTCACCCCTACAGGTATCCATTCACATAAAAGAATGAGATTGAAAATATTATTTAGGAGCTATGAGAAGTAGGTATTATTCTTCCTAGCACCAACCTGTATTTGTCCACAGTGATCATGGTCTTCCATAAATATGGGGAGTGGCACATATGTCTCAACTTTATGGCCTTCAACAAGCTCACCATCAGGATAATTTTCCCATTCCAGTAGTCAATGATCTCCTTGATGAACTCCTTGGTGCCCAATTCTTTACCAAGTTTAATCTTCGTTCAAGCTATCACCAAATCAGAATGAAGGAACCAAACATTCCCAAGACAACTTTCAGAACCCTTTAAGGTCAATGTGATTTTTTGGTTATTCCCTTTGGTCTCTATAATGCACATTCCACCTTTCAACGTCTCACGAGTCACCTTCTCAAGCCATATCTCAAAAGTTTGTCCTATTATTGTTTCATGATATACTCATCTACAAAAAGACATGGGAAACACATCTTCAACATGTTGAAAAGATATTGCATTAGGGGATTTATGAGATTTAAATGGGCCTCCTAAGGAAATTATAAACTAATAGTGGAAATAATAAAATAATATTAGATTACATCATCAAATTTTAGAGGGAAAAAAGACAAAACTATTTTTTCAATTCGTATTTACAACTTATCTTCATATGGGTTTACTCAAATTTTGAGCGGAAACACATGTTGGATGCCAAATTTGATGCCTCATCCAAGGAGCACCCATGTTGCATACTTTCGATGGACCCTGCTACACGAAAAATGAGAAATACATTAAACATGTGATTGCAATCACGTTTTTTCATGTATTTCTCAATTTTTGTGTAATAGGTGATGAGCCCAAAAATTAGGTAGCTTATTGGGCTCATTTTGCCTAATTGTTCTTCATCAATCCACCATTCTTCATAGTTTATGCATTCTTTTGAGTATATTTATGTTAATTGAACGAATGTGAATAGTCACTTGACCAAGAAGGCTAACACGTGGTTATTGCAGATTTTTGGACAACTTTTGGACCAAGGCTAAGCATTTATGAGCCAGATGACAGCCAAGCACGTGGGACCAAGGGTGAGGATTCGTAGGAAGGGTGTCTCCTACCCTAAATGGCCCCTTCCTCGAATTCTCCACCATCAGCTCGGAGTTCAGCAGGCCACCAAAAATGATTCCCAAGGGCAGCCGAGCAGTTTTGAGTAAAGTGACTGATCACTGGCAGTTTGAGTAGCTGAGCCTCTTGAGTTAAGGAGGGTTGTTGGAGGCCCTCATAGTGTATAAGAAGGAAGGTTTCCAACCTTCATAGGTTACTTTTGGAACATTTGTATTGTGCACTCTAGTGCTGCTTTTTTTTTTCTCATTTGTGGAGCTTTTGCTGTAAACATTTTTGTGGACATGGTTATTTTCTAAATAATGGAGATCAGTTTCATTTTGCTTCAGTTTTGAGCTTCTTCTTAGGAGCTTGTAGCTCTTGGGGTTGGGCACAACCCAAGTGCCAGGACCTCCTCTGTGTATTGTTATATGTTTTTTACTGCCTTTAATTAATTTATGCTAGTAGGTTACAATCTTGTTTGCTTATTTAGTTCATTTTTTATGATAGAAATAGTTGTTCAGGTTTCAAGTCGATTTAATAGGTTGGTAACAGAAAAGATCTTCAAAAAGGGCTATCAAGCAACCCCTGATCTCACCTCTCCCTCCTTGGGACCATGAGCTAAGACCAAGGTGTCCTTGTTGCCATAAAAACATTGTTCTTACTTCTTCATGCAATTTCTAGTGTTAGATTCTTAGTTGCAAAAGTTGGTTCCAGTTGTGATTACATGCTTAGATCCATTTTTGCTTGGTTTTCATAGTTGATTTACATGATTTGCTGCAAATAAACTTCTGTTCATCATGCTTATGGTTCTAGGTCAAATTAGGTCAAAATAGCTAGATCTTTGGTTTTCTTAGTCTTTGTTGGTTATTTTTCGAAAATAACATGCAAAGCACCTGTGATACCTCCTCTCCTACCCTTATCCCATCAACTCAACCTTCTTAGTCCTCTAACTCAGGTTCTTGCTTCTCATTTGCCACGTTTTCTCACTTTGCCCTAGTTCCTACATTCTTGCGCAACATTGCTTCTCCTATCTTCGAACCAACCCAATCGCCTTAACCATTCTTCATCCTCAATCACCAAGTCCTAGACCTCCTCACACAATTATCTCACCTCCATACCCACTTCTTCACCTTTCTACCACCATCAACCCTTCAAAATTCCCTTTCGGACCATCCTATAGAAGCTACAGTGCATCTTGTAGAACCCCTGCAGACTTCCTGTAGAAGCTCACGAAAGCGTTTTCTTGAGATCTGATCACTGTGAAACTCTCTAGAAGGGTGCTAGGGACCCCTTAGGCCCTCTTCTCACCTTCCCAACCTCCTGCAAGCATTTCCTTCCATCAATCAACCTCTACACAGTGAAAAACAGTTAAATCACATGCATAATAATTCTGCCAACTTACTCAAAAATATAAAAAGATGTTTCTTTTTAGATTTCACTTCAGAAGTAGCTTAGACACATGCACTTAACCTTCCAAAGAATCAATGGCATCTTTTTCAGTAGCTTTCATCATTTTTCTTGCATCAGTAAGGCTAGTTGGTAAAACTAGGGTTTGTTAGGGTTTGCATTTCCATTCAGCTTTTTAGTTTCTTTCTGCAAGTAGATTATCCTCCTTTGAGTTAGCTTTCATCCATCAATTAAAAGATTCTTCTAAGAGCTCATAGAAGTTGTCTTAAGCTCCTGGCGGACTTGTGCCAGCTCATCAAGTGACAGCCACGGCAAGAGCTAGTACTTGTGCATATAGCACCTTTGCTTCCAAGTTTTTTACGAACTACCGGGTTGATAAAAGTAAAGAAGGGAGTCCCAGGAGTTGCTGCATTATTGTTGCAATACTAGAGCCCACCATATTTTTGGCGTCGTTTTCGGGGAAGCGTTAGAGTATTTCTGATTGCTACTTTTCTTCTATTTTCTACTACAACCTTCTGCTAAGTAGTTTATTTCATTTCCCTTCTGCAATTTCATTTCCGCAAGAAGTAGATTAGACATTTCCTGCTTTCCTAGACTAGCATTTCAATTCTGTAAGTGTAGATTAGCATTTCAATTCCATAATTTCAATTTTGCAAGCGTAGCTTAGCATTTCATTCCTGCAATTTCATTTCAACAAAATAGATTAGTCCTTTCCTGCTTTCATTTTAATTCTACATTTTCATTTCAGCAAGATAGATTTTAGTTAGTTGCAAGTCAATCTATTTCAGTTTTACAGGTACAAGCAGAAAAAAGAAACAAAAATCAACCAAAAAGATTTCATTTCATGCCTGTAGGAACAAAGACAATACCGGAAAATTATTACCCAGCACCCCCACCACATCATTGAGTCACCCTTCTCTCTTCTTCAGTGGCAGTGATCTAGAAGAACCTATAGGTGAACCTCCAGAGATATATGAAGATCCTATAACAGAAGAAGAGCAAGAAAACATTCCTCTTGAGACCATGGCTGAACGCAGAAATAGTATAGAAGACAAGGAGAGAATAGAAGGTGTATTTCCCATCTGAGAGACCAATGGGGACACGAAAATGAAAAACATAAGTCCCTCAGCCTTACCTCACTTCCATGGATTGACCACTGAAGACCCTGATACCTTCTTGGTTGATTTTGTTGTCCTTTGTCGAACTTATGACTATGCAGAAGACGAGCAAAATTCAAACTCTTTCCCTCTACCCTCAAGGATGCAGCGCTACGCTGGTTCATGGGGTTACCTAGAAATAGTATCACAACTTGGGCTCAAATGCAGCAAGCCTTTAACAACAAATACTGGGACTACTGTAGGTCAAAGGAAACGAAGGGAGAAATATTTTGGATGACCATGGGGAGCAATGAATCTTTAGAATACTATGAAGAGAGGTTCCAACTTAGTTATAAAAGGGCCAGGTGCACACTTGACCCTGAATCTCTGAAGTTGTTTCTACTCTGAGGAGTCCTTGAAGACCTTTTAGATACCCTCCATTTACTAGCTGGCGGAGACATCTACCAACTACCTCATGAGGACATAAAGACTGTGTTAAGAAACCACTCTAGGGCAGTCCAGAAAAGGGGTGGGGGGAATCCACTTTCAGCCAGTGCCACCTTCTCCAAACATGATTTTACAAATTTAATGGAAACCTTAAAAGTGAGATGAGACAGACCCTTTCCATGCAACTGGATATTTTCCGAATCCAACAGAAGAAAGAGGAAGCTAAGAGGGCTTCGGCCATCTTTTGTCCCATATGCACAAGGAAGCATCCTAAGAACGAGTGTCCATTTCACTCGGTAGAGGTATGTTTCGTTTGTGAGGAAGACCATCCTAGGAACCAATGCCCAACCTTGCCCGGATTTAAAGCCATGTACCAAGGGGCCGAGAGAGCCACTGAACCACTCTACTTCCTCAACCAAAGGAGGCCGCATGGATCCAGACCTTACCAGCAGGGGATGTAGGGGACATCCCAAACTTATTACCACCCCAACCAATCTGCTCATATACCTTCTTGGGGCCCCCCTACTCATCCTTCCTACTCCACACCTCCTCCTTGGTCTTATCCATCTCAATATGATACTCAACCCACTGCTCATTCGTTTCACTCTCATGTTCAGCCACAACCTCAAGTGGAATGCACCTCAGCCGGGGTGGATGCCCCAATACAACTCTCCTCTCACTATTTTGCCTCCACCACCTGCTCCACCTCAACCATTACTTCCTGCTCCTCCAAGACAACCCCAGATGCCTGCTCAACCGAACCCGAACGCCAATAACAGACAGGCCCAGTAGGTATATACTGGAGAGACAACATGCCATACCTACGCTGTGGAGATTCAGGAGATAAACCTACGATCTAGGAAGGTCCTTCCAGATCGCCAACCTCCTCTAGAGGATGAGGAAGAGAAACAGGAAAGTGAACCCAAAGTCATTCCACCCTTTCCTGAGAGACTAACGGTAACCACACAACCAAACCCGGAGGAGACTGAACTTCTCGGAGAACTTAAACAGTTGTGTGTGAAAATACCACTCCTCCAGGCTATAAAAGATGTACCAATCTACAAAATTGATCAAGGAGAATTGTTTCAGGCACCCAGGCAGGCGCAAGAGAGATGCCCCAACTATCAATGTCATAGGACAGTTGTCCGATCTGATGTTGGGACAAGTAATCTGTCCAAATTATTTGGACCCTGGAAGTCCTGTAGTTGATGTCCACATCAATGGCACCATCATCCCCCACACCTTGATTAATCTAGGGGCTGTCATTAATGTGATGACCAGGGACACTATGCTCAAACTTAACCTTCAGAGTTCCTTAAGAAAGACCTCAACAGTACTGCAGTTAGCAGACCGCTCCACCGTGACTCCCAAAGGGATCGTGGAAGATGTCCTAGTCTCTGTTGATTCTTGGGAGTACCCTGTGGACTTCTTGGTCCTTCAACCAAAGGAAAAACTCACTGGATACCCCCTCATTTTGGGAAGGCCTTCGTTGGCCATTGCAGATGCTTACATTAGTTGTAGAGTAGGGAACATGACCATCAAGAATGGGCCTATGTCCAAACAGCTAGTCCTATATCCTCCTGCCCAACCTCTGTTAGAACATGATTTACCTCTCTAGTTGGAGGAGGGAGATGAGGATGAAGTCTACTCCACACCATTGTGCAGAGTAGAAGCCACCAGGGGAGGACCTCAAACCGAGGATGACCTAATTGAGAATCTGATTCAAAATCCACCTCCCAGTGTGCTGCCATTAGAGGAGTTGCTGGAGGGAACCCAAGCCAATGCTCTAGTGGACTTCTGTGTGGCTGATCTGACCTCTCCCAGAATTAAGAATGTGGAATTTGGCCCTGAAAGAACCTTAAATATTAGCTCATCCCTATCTCGCTCTCAGGAGAAGGAGCTATGTAGCTTATTGAACCACCATTTGGATGCTTTCCCTTGGAGCTATAAGGAGATGAAAGGAGTCCATCCTTTAGTTTGTAACCATCACATTTACATCAAAGAGGATTGCAAACCAGTCAGGTAGCCTCAGAGGAGAATGAATCCAGTCCTAAAGGACATTGTCAAAGAAGAATTGCAAAAGTTGTTGGATGCAGGATTCATCTACCCCATCTCTGATAGTGAGTGGGTCTCTCCTCTAGTGCTTGTGCCCAAGAAAAACTGGAAGTGGAGAATCTATGTAGATTACGGAGAACTTAACAAAGCCACCAAGAAGGACCATTTCCCTTTGCCTTTCATAGATCAAGTGTTAGATGGACTGGCAGGGAAGAAGTTCTTCTGTTTCCCAGATGGGTTCATCGGGTATAATCAGATCCAAATCAGCCCAGGGGGCCAAGATAAGACCACCTTCACTTATCCATGGGGTACATTTTCCTATTGGGTCCTTCCTTTTGGGCTATGCAATGCTCTTGCCACTTTCCAGAGAGCAGTACTGATCATATTCGCAGATCTAGTTCATGATTCGGTAGAAATCTATATGGATGACTTTACTCCTTATGGGTCCAACTTCCAAGAAGCGTTGGCTAACCTAGGAAAAGTTTTAACCAAGTGTATTGAGATGAACCTATCCCTCAATCTTGAAAAATGTGAATTCCTGATGACTGAAGGGACCGTGCTAGGTCATACAATTTCTCAACAAGGATTACAAGTGGATCCCAACAAAATTGATATCATCCAAAAGGTTCCACCCCCTCAAAAGGTAAGAGATGTTCGGAGTTTCCTGTAGGATATTATAGAAGATTCATTAAAGATTTCAATAAGCTAGCCTCGCCATTGTTTGGTCTTTTGGGGAAAGATGTTGAGTTTATATGGACTGACAACTGTCAAAAGGCTCTGGATGAGTTGAAAGATAAGCTAGTAACCACCCCAATCTTGAGAGGTCCAAACTGGGCCCTACCTTTCCACATCCACACTGATGCCTCGAACAAAGCCATAGGGGTAGCCTTGGGACAAGTTGAGGAGAAACTGCCATATGCAATCTACTTTGTCAGCAAAAACCTGTCCAAGGCAGAGTTGAACTATACTGCAACCGAGAAAGAGTTCTTGGCCGTAGTTCATTCCCTAAACAAGTTCAAACACTACATCACTGGTTATCAAACATTTGTACACATTGATCATGTTGCGATTAGATATTTAATGAATAAACCTAATGTAAATGCTCGTATCATTAGATGGTTACTTTTGTTGCAGCAATTTGACCATTGTTGACAAGCCAAGTAAGGAAAATGTTGTTGCTAACTTTTTGTATAGACTAGATTTGCCTACAGGTGAAGAAGGGATGGTGGATGATCAAATGTCGGATGAACACCTGTTTGCTATCTCAGTACTCTCTCCATGGTTTGTTGATATAGAAAATTACTTGGTTTCAGCACAATTCCCTCCGCACCTATCCTCAAAAGAGAAGAGAAAAATTGTGAGGAAAAGTGCCCCATTCACTTGGATTGGAGGCAACCTGTTTAAACTTGGGCCGGATCAGACCTTGAGGTGTTGTGTTAGGGAGGAGGAAGTTTTTGACATCCTCCACACCTATCATGATGGGCCTTGTGGAGGCCACTTTGCAGCAAAAAGGACTGCCTTCAAAATTCTACAAGCAGGCTACTATTGGCCCACTCTTCATCAAGATGTCAGAAGATACATCAGCTAATGTGACCGATGTCAGAGGATGGGGAAACCGACTTCAAGGGATGAGATGCCCCTTCAACCTCAAGTGACTTTTGAGCCATTTGAGAAGTGGGGCATGGATTTTGTGGGTCCTATAAATCCTCCTTCAAAACAGAAGTCTTACATCATTGTGTGCACGGACTACCTGACAAAGTGGGTAGAGACAAAGGCAATCAAGGCAGCAACAGAAGGAAAAGTGGTTGAGTTTTTGAGGGAAAATATCTTCTACAAGTTTGGCTACCCAAGGGAATTAGTCACAAATCAGGGAAGTCAGTTTACCTCTAAGTTGATTGAAGACCTGCTCGTTCATCACAAGATTAAGCATAGGACTTCAACCACTTATCATCCGCAAGCAAATGGGCAGGTGGAAGTCACCAACAGAGCTTTAGAAGAGATTTTGACTAAAGTAGTGAGCAGCAGCAGGAAAGATTGGGCAGATCACTTGGTTGAGGCCACCTGGGCCTACAATACCACTTGGAAAACTACAACAAGTTTCACACCTTATGAGCTGGTCTACAGGAAGAAGGCTTTGTTGTCCATAGAATTCGAATACAACACATTGAGGTTGGCAGGTCAGCTGGACCTAGACCTCAGCCATGCACAACAAGAAATATTACTACAGCTGAATGGATTGGATGAACAGAGAAGGTAGGCCCTCCTCCACTCAAAAGTGGTCCAACTCCAGAGAAAGATATGGCATGGCCAGCATCTTAACGAAAAGTAATTTCAGCCAGGAGATTGGGCGATGCTATATGATTCAAGATACAAGGTTTTCAAAGGAAAGCTGAAGACAAGGTGGCTAGGACCATATACAGTGGAGAAATGAAATGACAATGGTTCGGTTCTCATCAGGACCATTGATAAAGAAGCCATCCCCATGCTCATCAATGGGCATCGACTAAAAATCTACAGGAAACCCCTTTCTAGGTAGGAGTTCGTTGAAATTTTGGACAAGTCAGTGCTGGTAGTGGAGCTAGGCCCTGTCTCTACTCCACCCACACCTTGATCATCAAAAAAAAAAGAGAAAAAACAGAAAAAGGAATAAAAAGATCCTTGGGTGAAAACACTTAGAGGTGCCCGGGGCAGGCAATGAGGGTGAAAACCTCTTGGAGGCACCCCAAGTGTCTCTATCTCTCAAATAATAATAATAATAATAATAATAATTTATGTTGAAAAATTGCAGGTTGTAGGGTCATACAAAACAAGGACAGAATTCGGCTGCAGGTCGCAGGCACACCTCATAAGCACTTCCTCCATGACCACCCCCCTCTCCTAAGATTTGATCACATTCGAGTCATGCTTTCACCTTCTATAGGAAGTTTTGGGCCTTTTACAGGAAGTTTTGTAGCTTCTATAGGAAGTAATGTAGCTTCTACAGGAAGTTCCTGTAGACCCTCCAGACATGCCAGAATTGATCTTGAGAAAGAATTTAAAAGTTGGAATCTGCCTGATAGGTCTATGAGAACCCCTGTACCCATCCATCACCATATGTCACCCTGTTTCATCTCTTTACACCTCCATTGCACCCATCCTGTTAGTTGTCCCTGCACAGTCACACAAAAAAAACCTTGTTTTCTTCATACTGCCAACAAGAATTTTTAGTAGCAAAATAAGTAGCAAGGTCTTGCTCCCCTTACCTGTCAATCTCCATATGGACTCCTCATGAGCCAAATCCCACGTCAGCAGTATAGCCTTTCTCGTTAGCTTGCATCCCAGGAGGAGAAGTAGTTACAGGACATCCTACAGGAATCCTGCAGCAGTTGATCCCTCTGGAAGACATACTCTAGAGACAGGGACAGCCGAAAACGATAGAGGAAACATGCAAAGGGCTCATCTTGGATGTGAAAATATCGTCATCAGCCAAAGCCAAGCGAACTTGTGCATGCAGCATCGACGAATGAGGCGACGAGTTCCAAAAGTTGTGCATGTAGCATGAACACATGAAGGAGCGGTTCTAAGACCCGAAGTCTGCATAACGCAGCCGTGGCCATGTAGGTAAGTGTCTAAACTCATTCACCAATTGCATAAACTATATTTCAAAAGTTGCATGCCTATGGAAATCGTTTGGATTAAAGGGAATCGGTGGCCAGTCAACTGGCCACCCTCAGCCAGTTACATAGCCTTGTGAGATCCGAACAAGCCAGTTACATTCAAAATCGCCCCTGAGATGTGCAGCCAACACGTGTGGAGTGTCCATTCAAGGAAAAATCGTCGGGACTGGTAGTGGTGGCGACGGTTAATGGTAGAGGAGAGGTGATGGCAGTCAAATATACGCAAAGAAATTATGGTCGTGACATTGGATCAACAGTCCAGTCTGGCCACTTCATTTGCTGACCACGCATCACACCGAAATTAAAAGATGCTCTGCTGAAACTCACACCACCTTCTTTCATTTTGAACTTGCAACGTCCTCGACTGGAGTACGCGTATGTTGCTTCCCAAAAACTGTTAACCAGTCATCCTCCGCTAGATCTTCTACGTGTTTTCGAAAATCTCCCACGTATCGGGCCCACTCAGAGGCGTAGTGACATTTCTACAAGAACCAGGAGGGTCTTCTACAGGAAGAGTCCTACAGGAGAAACTACACAGTTTTCCAAAGCAGGGAAGCCTAATATTTTTCTTCGTCGAATTAGGAGCTTCAAACAAGGTAGGCTCAAAAAACTCCTCTATGCATGGTATGTTTTGAAAAAGGTGATGAATTGAATGGCATCTGATTGGGAATCAGGGAAAAGTTTGCCTGTGAATTGAAAGAAAAGTGTTTGCCTATGTATTTCACTGGGTTTCCCAGTTGTTTCTGCATCAAGATTCTCCTCCAAGTTTCTTGTTTCTAAAACTCTCCTATTGGAAGGATATGCAGCTATGAGGGCCAGCCTGTAGATGAAATTTTAAATTTACATATATGAATGTGTGCTGAGAAGAAAATTGGGTCTCCGTCCTCTGTCTGTAGAAACAGAATTCTCCCTTTCATAAACAGATAGATGAGTCACAGCGGTCTTGAAACCAAGGAATTGTTGCTAATTGATATTGAACAGCCAAGGAATTCTTCCTTGATTCCAAGGGGGAAACTTTAAACAGCATTCCCTTTTCTGACCAAAGCATAGAAAAGAAGGAGCACTCTCACCATGCCAGGGGGATTCATAAGAAAAGAACCGTCGGACTCCAGCAAATTGCACAAACATCCTGAGGTGGTGAACCTTTTCACACGAGCCAATTGGATTCCATTCTTTGACAAAATCAAGGGTCATGACGAGGAGATAGCTGAAGAATTTTTAATGTCCCTAAGACCTCAATCAAGGACACAGGCCACAGTTAGTTTCAGGGGTCTATCCCTGGAACTCACACCTAAGCTCATCAGTCGAGTTACCAGTTTTCCATTAGGGCTCCCTTGGAGCAAAGAAGAGAGAGAATTGGGCCAAGCTGCCAAGAAAGCATTCTTTCTGCCCGAGGAACATCTTGTAGAAGAAAAAAATGGGGTGAGGAGAACTAGCTTGCCTCCTCTCTAGAGTGAAGTCAGATTCCAAATCATGAAGTACATTACCTATGAAGGAAGATTTAACATCGTCTATGGCTATCATTTCAGGCTGTTGTGTGAACTTAGACATGGAATTGATTTACCTCCAGCAATGAAATTGAGCATTCCCTATTTTCTTCTTCAATCACTAATTGAATGTGCTAAAAATTGAATGAAGGATCCCGGATCGGTTAGCCCATCATGGGCTCATCACTCTTAGTGGAAGATGCCCTACACACCTACATTGTTCCCATATCTTGGGAAATCTTTTGAAACATGTCTAGGGGTGACAACATTAAAATTTTGGTTGAAAATATCACCCCATCTAGTAGTGAGGAAGGAGAACACATTGAAGAAGGTGAGAAGACCAATGGTGAAGGAACGCAAGACCTTCAAGCACATCAAGAACAAAAAGGAAAGGAGAAATGGGCCAGGCCTAAAACAGAGGTGCAGAAAATAGCACAAACACCACAAGAAAAGAGAATGTAGAGTAGGGCAGAAAGGGATGAAAAACCCCAACTGAAGGTTGTCATAGCCAAAGCTGACACACAAAAACAAAAAAAAAGAAACATCCTGAAATAGCAGCAACACAGGCAGAAACAATTGACGCAGGGGCTTCTACAGGAAGCATGGAGAAAGAACAGCAAGAGGAGAAATCACTCGAGACATTGGAAAGAGAGGCAGCAGTTGTGCTTGCCGCTCTAAGCACACCTCCAAAACAAAAAGGGAAGAGAAAAAGGCAAACTTCCATGTACTTTAAAGCAAGGAGGAGCACACGGATCAAAGCAGGCAGACCCCAGCCGAAATCAGAAGCACCAATTGTCATTAAGGACACCACCCCTAAACCAAAAGAAGAATTTCCTTCAAAGATATCTGTCACCTATGAATGAGGAAGCCCAAAAACTTCCACCTGGAGGGAGAGAATTAAGAGGATGGACTCAAAAATAGTTCTACAGGAAGCTGAGAAATCTCTACAGGAAAGTCTAGCTCAACTAAGGGAGACCGAGAAACTGGAGGAAAAGGCAGCCAAACACTCATAATCAAAGGAAAAGACAGACTCAGAAATATTTGAACCAAGCCCTCAGCCTAGCTTGGGTTCATACTATAACCTGTTAGAAGCTGGGAAGATAATTCCCCAGAAATTTGCGGTGCCACTTTTCTTTTCACTGGAAGAAGAAAGGATTAGGACTCACACTTGGATGAACATTGCTAAATCCAAGGGAGTGGCAGACATAGGCCACCTCGAAGAACAACTCAAGGAATCAAGAAAGGAATTGGCTATGGTAAGGCATGTGGAGAGCAGTCAAAGGGCCAAACTACAGGAAGAGAATGAGTTGTTGAAACAGTAGCTGCAGCTCTAGGGAAGTCACAGGGAAGATAGCCCCCCCATCTTGGGAGAACAGCAGCAATAGGAAAGGCCTCCAGAAGACAAAGAAACCCCTGATGAACAGTAGAGAGAGGACGGGTTGTAGGCTGAGGTTAAGGCACTAACAAAACAACTACAGGAGTGAGAATTACAAGTAGCAGGGGAAATACAGTCTCTAAAACAACAGGTGCAAGAAAAGGAGGCCCAACTAACCTGCATGGCCAGCTGGGCAATAGAAGCTTTGCAATGTCAGAAACCTTCCAAGTCATATGCCTTATACTTGAAAGATCAATGGTTGTAGTTCCAGATTAACACCTTGGCCTAAAGGGGCACCATTCCATTTCAAAATTACCATCAATTCATGGCTTTGTGTAACAGTAGCTCAAAGAGGATAAGGCAAAATTATCATAGTTCTATTTACACAACGTATCCCTTCGTAACATGAATCTGTGGGACCCCAATGCTGCAGTGGGAGATGTGCAACTTATGGCCATGGCCTCTTGGTTAAACCATGAGGAACAAAGGGCAACAGAGATTCGAAATCTCATGAACAAGGAGCTGAGTGAGCCACTCATGATCAGAGCAGAGCCAAAGGACCCCTCAGCCTTAATATATGCCCACCAGCACCTGGCCAATAACCCTTAGGTTCTACCAGACTACATTGAAAGAAGCTCAAGCCATTGCTCATTTCAAGGACATGGAAAGACTTTTGGGGGATAACTGCATTCATGCTTGCACAAGGAGGTGGAACACACTGTCCCACAGTCTGAAGATAAGAGAATATCACTCCCTAACAAGGATGAGGGAGGCCTTGGCAAGAGTACGCCTCTATAAACAGTCAATGCAAAATCTGTAGGCCAATTGGATCGACCTAAAGTACAGTCCTCCCTTGCTCTTAGGACTGCTAGAAGGAGTCAAAGAAGAAGAGGAACACAGGCAGTGGGAGGAACTAGAAAAAAAAGCAGGATTTCATGACAAGGAAGAAGACATCACCTCGGAAGCCTGGGATGTGAGAGAGGCGGTCAAATAAATCAAGGATGATGAGCTGGATTAGTTGCTAAGAGGATGAGCAACCCATTTAGCAGGGGGGTGATGATGAGCCCCAAAATTGGGTAACTTATTGGGCTCATTTTGCCTAATTTTTCTTCATCAATCCACCATTCTTCATAGTTTATGCATGCTTTTGAGTATATTTATGTTAATTGAACGAATGAGAATAGTCACTTGACCAAGAAGGCTAACACATGGTTATTGCAGATTTTTCGACAACTTTTGGACCAAGGCCAAGCACTTATGAGCCAGATGACAGCCAAGCACATGGGAACAAGGGTGAGGATTCGTAGGAAGAGTGTCTCCTGCACTAAATGGCCCCTTCCTCGAATTCTCCACCATCATCTCGGAGTTCAGCAGGCCACCAAAAATGATTCCCAAGGGTAGCCGAGCAGTTTTGAGTAAAGTGACTGATCACTAGCAGTTTGAGCAGCCAAGCCCCTTGAGTTAAGGAGGGCTGTTGGAGGCCCTCGTAGTGTATAAGAATGAAGGCTTCCAGCCTTCGTAGGTTACTTTTGGAACATTTGTATTGTGCACCCTAGTGCTGCTTTGTTTTTGCTCATTTGTGGAGCTTTTGCTGTAAACATTTCTGTGACATGGTTATTTTCTGAATAATGGAGATCAGTTTCATTTTTCTTTAGTTATGAGCTTCTTCTTAGGAGCCTGTAGCTCTTGGGGTTGGGCCCAACCCAAGTGCTAGGGCCTCCTCTGTGTATTGTTATATGTTTTTTGCTGCCTTTAATTAATTTATGCTAGTAGGTTACAATCTTGTTTTCTTATTTCGTTCATTTTTTATGATAAAAATAGTTGTTCAGGTTTCAAGTCAATTTAATAGGTTGGGAACAAAAAATATCTTCGAAAAGGGCTATCAAGCAACCCCTGATCTCACCTCTCCCTCCTTGGGACCATGAGCTGAGACCAAGGTGTCCTTGCTGCCATAAAAACATTGTTCTTGCTTCTTCATGCAATTTCTAGTGTTAGATTCTTAGTTGCAAAAGTTGGTTCCAGTTGTGATTACATGCTTAGATCCATTTTTGCTTGGTTTCCATAGTTGATTTACATGATTTTCTGCCAATAAACTTATGTTCATCATGCTTATGGTTTCTAGGTCAAATTAGGTCAAAATAGCTAGATCTTTGGTTTTCTTAGTCTTTGTTGGTTAGTTTTGGAAAATAACATGCAGAGCACCTATGATACCTCCTCTCCTACCCTTATCCCATCAATTCAACCTTCTCCATCCTCTAACTCGGGTCTTGCCTCTCATTTGCCACGTTTTCTCACTTTGCCCTAGTTCCTACATTCTTGCGCAACATTGTTTCTCCTATCTTCGAACCAACCCAATCGCCTTAACCATTCTTCATCTGCAATCACCAAGTCCTAGACCTCCTCACACCCTTATCTCACCTCCATACCCACTTCTTCACCTTTCTACCACCATCATCCCTTCAAAATTCCCTTTCGGAACTTCCTGTAGAACCCCTGCAGACTTCCTGTAGAAGCTCACGAAAGCGGTTTCTTGAGATCCGATCACTGTGAAACTCTCTGGAAGGGTGCTAGGGACCCCTTAGGCCCTCTTCTCACCTTCCCAACCTCCTGCAAGCATTTCCTTCCAACAATCAACCTCTACACAGTCAAAAACAGTTAAAGCACATGCATAATAATTCTGCCAAATTACTCAAAAATATAAAAAGATGTTTCTTTTCAGATTTCACTTCAGAAGTAGCTTAGACACATGCACTTAACCTTCCAAAGAATCAATGGCATGTTTTTCAGTAGATTTCATCCTTTTTCTTGCATCATTAGGGCTAGTTGGTAAAATTAGGGTTTGCTAGGGTTTGCATTTCCATTCAACGTTTTAGTTTCTTTCTGTAAGTAGATTAGCCTCCTTTGAGTTGGCTTTCATCCATTAGTTAAAATCTTCTTCTAAGAGCTCATAGAAGTTGGATTAAGCTCCTAGCATACTTGTGACAGCTGATCAAGTGACAGTCGCGGCAAGAGCTAGTACTTGTGCATATAGCACCATAGCTTCCAAGTTTGTTACGAACTACCGGGTTGATAAAAGTAAAGAAGGGAGTCCCAGGAGTTGCAGCATTATTGCTGCAATACTGGAGCCCACCAGTAGGGTCCATCAAAAGTATGCAACATGGGTACTCCTTGGATGAGGAATTGAATTTTGCATCCAATGAGTACTCCCACTCGAAATTTGAGTAAAATCTTAGGGAGATAAGTTGAAAATGTAGTTTTATTATTTTATTATTTTTTAATCTTTGTACTTTTTAACTCCAAAAATGGTGAATCATCCCCCATGGTTGACATCATTGTCTTGAATCCTATTGGTTCTTATAAAGTTTATTTTGGTTGTACATTTTTCTTAGGAAGCCCATTTTAGACCTCAAAAATCCCCTAATGGCAACTTTTGCAAGACAATAAATTATTTGTTAAATTGTCCAAGTGTTCGTTTGGAATGGAAGAGGTGGAGTACTTGGAACACATTGTGGGTCATGAGGGCATTCAGTTGGATCCAAAAAAGAATCAAGAAATGCAATATTGGCCCCTAGTTCCTTGAAGAGTTTTCAAGGATGTTTTGGCTTCACGGGCTACAATCACAAATTCTTGAAAAATTATGGACACATTTCCAAATATTTAACGAAACTTCTCAAGAAAAATGTATTTCTCTAGACAAAAACAACTCAACAAACCTTCCTGGATGTAAAACAAGCCATATGCTCCACCCCTGTGCTGGCCCTCCCAGATTTCGATAAACCATTTTTGGTCGAATGTGATTCCTCAGGAATCAACTTTGGCGTAATCTTAACACGAGAAGGTCGACAATTAGCCTTCACAAGCAAACAATTAAGTGGCACAAATTTGCATAAATCCACTTATGAGAACTAGATGAGGAGCACCATACATGTCATAGACACTTAGTGACCGTACTTTCTTAGACGACATTTCCAAATTCAAACTGACCATCATAGTTTGAAGTATTTTTTCAAACAACACTTATCCTCCCTGCAATAAAATAAATAACTTCCCAAATTGTTGAGATATGGCTATGAGATAGTCTATAAGAAGGGTCAAGACAATGTTGTGGCCCATGCCTTGTTTAAACAATTTGAGGAGGACAACACCCTCTTATCCCTATCTTTTCCCATATCATATTGGATTGAGGAGGCAAGCAATGAATGGTTTTGATGCAGGAGCATCTGGACTTAGCCAACAATGTGATTGTTTGTTCACATTTTGTGGCTAAAAGAGTTGAATTTCATGAGCTGAGTGGTCAAAAATTCAATTTTAGTATAGAGGGTTGGATCTCTCGAAGATGAGTTTTACTTCATTATTGTAATAGTTAGGAAATTGTCTTATTTTAGACCAAGGCTAAGTTGTTAGCATAGGTGTGTAATAGAGCTTAAAGATAAATATTTGATTCTTAGATTGATCAAAATAGAGATCGATTTGTTAGTGCAGTTAGAATAGAGTTTGAACCATAAAAGAAAGAAAATGTAATGGAAAAGGATTAGCCGAGCTGCGATGATTGAAGTTTGAGTGAGAGGCGAGAGTTTAAGTGTTAGAGAGGGTTTGAGATTGAGATAGAGGTCAATATATGACTGTAATTGAGCAGAGAGGGCCAAGACTCTGTAACCGATATTATATTAATGAAATTGATTCAGTGTGTATTTGTATAGTAATATTGGTGCGAACTCTCGTTTATTTATGTGTATCTGCGTCCAGACAGTTAACCAGGTATTTTCTTTATTTTCACATTTTAATGCAAATATCAGTGTTTATGGGTTTTATGTGTTTTCACACTAAATCGCAGTCATTTAATGTTAAGGGTTAATTCTATGATTAAACACTAAAACAATTGATTAAGCACTTTACTTAAGTATTGAGTTAATGCACCTGGTTATATCCGAAAGGCGGGTTTTAAACAGTTAAGGTGGTTATCGGGCGGACAAAGAGATGTAAGTGGTATTTCGACTGAGTCACCCGATTCCACTAACCAAGTGACACGTAGCACTTAGGTGGAGAGAGAAAACCGCCTCATCAGGCGGGTATTCTCCACACAAGTGGTTCACCTGATATCCTTGTGAACCGTTGGATCTAGTGCGCGGTTGATCGACAGTGGAGGATCAATGGACTATTTTATTGATCAGGTTGAGTTAGTACCATTGGATCTAGAGAGAAGAGATCTACAACGCAAAGTGATCCTGATGGGTTTTGTTGATCGAGTTGAGAGTTGACCATTGGATCTGATAGAGAAACGATCAACGATGTGGATTGAAGCACTATTTATAATGTGAAATTCAACATGGGACTGAAGGTTTAAGTAAAAAGTAGGGACCCTCCGTGTAAAGTGAGCCATGAATAGAATCCATTGAAAGAAACCGGTTGGTTCTAAAGTAACCAATATTCTATTTTGAAGACTTCACCTAGTTTTCACCAACCTCCTGTGTGAGGTTTACTCATCCATCTCTTTCCCAGATAATCAAATGGTCACAAGGGGATCCTAACCCCCCAGCGAGTCAAACCTGGTAAGAAGCTATTCTTTGATATAAGGATTGTGTTGTTCCCTCCCCTCACTCCACAATCAAACATTGCATCTTAGCAAAGCTACACTCCTCACTGATTGCAAGCCATTTAGGTTCTTAGAAGACTTATGTTCATGCACATCGCTCCTTCTTTTGGGTTAGGATGAAACAAGACATCCTTATATTTTTCGATAAATGTGACGTTTGTTAGTGCAACAAGGGGGAAACAGTGAAGACATCGAGAACCTTACAACCCTTGTTTCTACCTACTTCTATATGGATGGATGTTTCCATGTACTTCATTACAGATCTCCTTAAATCAAGCAACAGGTCAGTTATCATGGTGGTATTTGGTCACCTCTCCAAATACGCCCATTCTTGTGCCTTATTGCACCCATTCACTCCAACCTTGGTGACTCAAGTTTTCATGGATCAAATTTTCAAACTTCATGGCATGCCTACTCCTATTGTGTCTTATCGAGATCCACCTTCACTAGGAAATTTTGTCAAGAATTATTCAAGCTACATGGCACATAGCTCCAAATGAGTGTTGTATATCACCACCAAACGGATGCTCAAACCAACATAGTAAAAGGATGTTTGGAGACTATTGTAGCGGCTACAACCACCCTCCAAAAATTTTCCTTAGCCTCATTTTGGAGCCTCCCTTCCAACCTTCACAGCAGCTTTCCTTGCTTCGTCAATTTCACAAGCTTCAGTGTCTTTCTTACACAAAGGCAGTGTCAGTAATTTCTTGATCCATTCCCCTCACAGGTTTTTCACCTGGACTTGGTCTAGCTACAGGCTGTGTAGTTTCCCCTTGAAAATTATCCATTTCTGGAGGGCAACCAACCTTCCCTAGGGAAATTTCACAATCCTCTTTGGTTGCTTGCTGGGCTCGAAGATTGCACAATCTTGCATGCCAGTGCTCCTAGCAAGATTTGCGTAAATTTCCCTAGCAAGGCTACTCAACCCAAAATTTTCACAAATATGGGCAACAGTCAGCTACTTTTCCCAGAAATTGCACAAATCTCCTAGGTAGTCAGCCCACCTCCCAGCCAAAAATGTGCATTTGTCTTCAGCAGTCAAGCAATCTCTTGCATGTGTAGTTGATTTGATTGGTTCCTTCTGGGACTAAGAAAAATAGACTTGCATGCATGGGTTTCTTCTCCCAAGGCAGCATGCAGTGGCATCCCTTGTTTCAGGGATCTATGTTTAGCAGTTGGAGGTTACATGCAAGGAGAAATTTTGTAACCTCCCACCAAGTGGCGCTTCCCCTAGATTCGTGGCATGTACATCACAACCTTGATGTTATCAAAACTCATCAACCGGATGTTGCAGAGCTCATTCCTCACATCAACCTTGTAACTCTAACAGCCCACATCACATCTAGGAGAATTCGGCACGTTTAGCTCAGCTGTTTTGGGGTAAGCTCGCTTCCCATGCCTTGTGTTGTGTTTCTTCGCTTTTTGTGTTTTCTCTTGTGGGAGTATTGTTTTCTTTATTTCTTTGAACACTCGTTGTTGTTTACATATATACTATTTTTTCCTAGCTCTATTTCAGTTTTCGTTGCTATCTCATTGCAGTCGCATGCATGAAATTATTTTGCACGGACATTTTCCCAACTAGAAAACTACCTCACCCACATGCATGTTGATATATTTGTTGAATCTTTCATTCATGTTTTGCATGCACTTTCAATCACTTATGCTATCACTTATTGTCGCCATGCATTTTCTGTCTTAGTCACTTTCAATTGCCCGTCGGCAAGTCAGGCCAACCTTGGCCCGAACTCTACCTTCACCAAGGCTGCATTGTGTAATATGGGGAAGGAAGGCTCACCTTCCTCTCCATATTTTCTCATTCATGCCCAGCATTGGCCTCCAGGAATGTTTTGCACATTTCTGGAGGACAATGGCTACGTGGCCCAAGAAATTGCGCAAATTTGTCCCTAGGTCAGTAGTCCTTCCCAGTTGGAATTGCGCATTGTGCAATCCCAGTAGTCAATAGCTAGATTGGATTGTGTATTGCATAGTTCTAGCAGTCATGTAGTCTCCCAACAACCCAAACTCTGCCTTGTGGAATCTCGGTAGTCGGTCTCTCAACCTCCTGGCCGAAATTGTGCAACCTTCATGATCATTCACCCAGGTATGTTGCAAGTTAGTTCTCATGTTCATTTTGGTTTTCAACTGATAGATTTCTTTCCATGAGTGTTGCCATGTCTCCAGGTATCGCAGGTGTTCATCTACCTTTCAGCAATACAGGTATAATGGTTTCCAGGAGAGAAGAGACGAAGACACCATTCAGAGCACACTTGGGGATGCAAATGATCAAGCGTCCATGGACTTGCCTACCCACAAAGACATCAAGTTGTACGTACACAAGGACATCAGGATATGACAGCCGCAGCATCATGAACAGCAACTGAAGACAACATACCAAATGCAACGAATGCAAGAGGAGGGTTGTTGAAAACACGGAGGAAGAACAAGGTTGCAAGCTCAAGTAGGACCATTGATGATAAAAGAAACTTTGGAGACTTCAGCTATGAAGTGACAGCGTGACATGAAGATCGCATGAAGGCAAAAGATGGAACAAAGAAGGAGTTGCATGTGCTAAAGTAGCAACTTAAGAAGAATGTGAAGCTGCACAGCTAGACAAATGAGTTGCAATAGGAACAGGTACAGTAGTGACCGCAACATGCACTCACAGATGAAATTGTGCCCATACAAGTTAAGGATCGATCCCAGCAACTAACACAAAGCAAACATGGTGAGCAGTGTTATTGATCGCATGCAAGGAATTTAAAAACATGCATGTCTTTGAGTGCAGGCATGAAATCTAACCCATTCAAAACACTCACCAAAGCGAAGACAAGAAGCAAGTCCACCTGGGGTTGAACATGTACTTCGGCAAGTTGATGCACATGACCACCAGCACACACTTGAATATCAGCATGGACACTATGCATCAGTGTGTTTCTGATTCAACCATACCTAAGAAGACCATGCACATGTTAGCATACGAGTTGGATAAAGGGGTCGAACCAGTGCACCGGTTGCAACAGAGGCAAGAGTTTGCTTCAGCAAGATGTCACCATGAGGTGCATGCACACCATCACGGATGACCAAGCTTGGCATCAGCTCACCACCTTCACCATCACAAGCATGTCAAAGAGTTGGTCTCATCACAGTAGAGCGAGTGTCAATGATGTCTTGCAAGGCTTGCTCAAGCCATTTTGTCTCACATGAGTACATGTGCACTGTAATGTTGAGTCATGTCAAGTGTAAGTCAAGTGTCAATGGTTGGATGTAACAATCATAGAGTAGGTGAAGAGTCATGAGGGTAGTTGAACTGTCACAAAGGGGAATTTCAAGGGTCACCCCACCCTTTGCTATAAATTTTCCCTCACAACTCATTATAAGGGTGTTTGTTCAGCCAAGCTTCTGATAAGACTATCTTGGATAAAGCTTGGACAGTATTGTAATCCACCTTGGCTTCTCCACTACATGGAGCTAGTTCATATCTTTGGAGGAGCAAGTGGATGTGGCTATAACGTTCCACTGTTGGGGCTAGCAATTTTACATGGTGTATTGTATGATTGTGACTTACACTTCTTTTTATAATAAGAGCCAGCACATTTTCATGCATATGTTGTTATTGTAGTTGGACTGCTTCGGTTGCCTTAATGATATATGTTGTTTAACTTACGTACTTGTGCATGAACTGATTTGCATGCAAGTATATGAATCCTGTTGTTAATGTGCTGCATATGTTATTAATGTTGTCACTATCCATGTCGACTACTCTGCCAAACATCATAGAGACCTTTCACATGAACCTTGTTGTAACAACCCTCATACTTGTCTCGAACTAATCCGTGAGTGTTGTATGTGTTATCTTACCTTGTATGATGTGACTGCCGCATCTGAGTGGACTGCTCTGCCGGAAGCTATGCATGTCCTTTTGTGTTTTGTGTTCCTAGTTGAGTTGGGACTAATCCCTTTCAACCTAGAACTCACCTTCACCTTCTTTTCTCTTCGAAGTGTTAGAACCTCTCATACACCTTCCTTGACTCATTGCATAAGTCACACCCTTGATACTGACAGAGTTATCTTTCTTGCCTCTGTACGACATCGCGGTCAAGGCATTAGCTTACGACCCATTGTTGGGACTCCTAGACCAAATGTCTAAGGTCTAATTGGGACTTCTTACTAGCGATATCCCCTTGACATGTTGGCGGGTCCAACACTGTCAACATTTATGGCACTAGAAGGAAGTTATGATGACAAGTTGTGTCCTCTCATCCAGTTTTGAACCTTTTCATATCTTTCATGGAGTCTTGCAATCTTCTTCCCCCGAGGTATTTTTCGAATCATGAAGATGTCTCCATCTCGAAGAAGCTTTTTGATCTCTTATCCATTCACATGTATGATGGTGTAGGAAAAGTGGCATAGCCTGAGGACTTACATAACTTTCTTTTCATGATTCATGAGGAAGACGAGTTTTCTAATGAACAAACCGGTTTGTTTCTTTCATACACACTTCACGAATCTCCATTTCCTTGGATGCTCAGCCTACCATCTAACACCATGCACTCATTTAGGCACTTCTGTGATCTTATTGAAGACACTTTCTATCATTTTGATCCAGATCACCTTGACCAGAAACTGTTACGGCAATGGAGGGCTTCGCATGAATCCATTATTGATTTTTGGAAGCACTTCCATGACTTGCAATTTCAAGCTCCAAGGAGCCAAATGAAATTTTCTTATCTTTGGGACCGGTTCAAGTACTGCCTTAAGAAATTTTCCCTTCCCAGGCGAAATTTTGAGATCAAGCCTCGCTTAACATTCTTCGTTGATGGAGCAGTGCAATCTCATGTGGAAGTGGGCACTGTCTCAAATGACTCTCTAGCTTCCTCTTATTCAACAGCTCCACTACTACCCATTGATGTTGAGGATTATGCTCACACACCTGTTCATCCTTCACACCCTCCCAACATCAATTCACTCAATTTTCACGCAAATTTGGTTGTGAGTCCTTCGAGTCCTCATATGAATTCTTTTCTACAACCTTCGTCTTCGCACTCGGGTGTTCGTCTGGATGATGCAGTCTTGTGTTTGTCGATTCTGGACTCTTCACTTGTTGTGAATGAGGAACAACCCACTAATGGAGTTGGTGTTGCATAACCAACATGCGTTGTCATTCATGAAGAGTATGACTGGGATATTGAGCATCAACACTCGGCGAAGGATGACTCCCTTCCATCCGAGCCCCTTTCGTTCTTTCCTAACACTGTTGGTGAACCTACCATCCATGATTTCGCATGTGCGTCTTCATCCATAGATGCACCCATTGTTGATCTTTCGTAGACACACTGTATGTTAGCCCATCTTCCAACAACAGAGAGGAGCAATAATTCATTGGAAATCCACTTGATCTTTTATCTTCTTTTTCCGGAAATGTGGAGGGTGAACATCCTTCCTCCTCATCTACCCCTCTGTGTGATTCATCAAACCATTAGGATGTCGACCAACATCCTGAATTTTCTAATCTTGGTTGTCATGATCTCTTCACCTCATCATCCGATCACGATGTTGATTCACTCATTGTTAATCCATCTAAGCCACTGGTCTATGAAGATCCGTCTATAAATGAAGTCGAAACCCCACAGACCGTCGAGGCACTTCAGCTCGAGCTAATGGTTATGTCAAGCCCTCGCTGTCCTAAGATTGGTTTCGCTTCCGATTAGGAAATTGTTCAAACACTCAAGGCTCCTCATCGCTAATCTATATGCATTCAAGATCAATATAACAGTCAAATTTTACTTCCTCCACTCGAACTACACGATGCCATTTCTCATGCATTGGAGGAGTCTTACATTGCAAGAATTCATGCGTGACACAAGTTATCTTTGTTTCTTTTGTTTGCTTGCATGTCATATTCAAGAGTGTGCTTATGCTTCAAAGTTGCACCTAGTGCCACACAACACCATGATAAGTCCACAGATTGCCTGTCTTGCACATGCACTCACTTATGTCCCATGGGCACTTTGAATCATGAAGTGTGGTTGTATTTATTGTTATATCTTTCTTGCTTGCTGGTTCGCACAACTGGGTTTCTCGCGGACCAAGCCTTCACCAACATGGGTCTACCAATGCACTGATGGTTGCGTTGGAAGCATTACTTCATGTGATTAGGCCCATGTACCCTTAGTGTAGGAGTAGGAGTAATGTTTGCTTTCAGTTGTTTACTTGCATGCTTGTTTACTTACGTGCTTTGTTTGCTTGTTTGTTTACTTGCTTCACTTTCATTTTTGCTTCTGCTCTTTCTTTTATTTGTTGATTGTTAGCTTGTTCGCTTGTTCCGTTCATAGGTTATTTTTTCATGAAACTATGTATGACTCTTGAAATGAGCTAGGTAAATTACAAGAGGGCTTGTACAACTATCACTACAGGGTTATCTGTCATCTTGCCTCTGTATGATGAGATTGTTACTTTTAGTCCATAATATGTCGAAGGAAAATACATATTGTTCAAAGTGAACCTTGGTGGAAACACAACGCTTGCATGCTAACTAGTGTCACCTTCTCTAGTCGGTTTTTTTTGGGTTAATCCTTGTCAGCTCAGTCAAGTAGAGTAAGGTGAGGGGGAAAACTTTAACAGGCACGTCAGAGATACATTAAACTATTTCTCTACTGGAACAACCTTTTCTATTGGAACAACCTCATTTGCTATCAATAATTCGGGATCCCTCTTCCACCTCTGAAATGAATAAGTGCTATCCACAGTGAAAATGGAAAAAAAAAATGAAGAGCCAAAAAATTCAAAATGAAAAGTGAATAAGGTAAAAGAAGAGAAATAGTTCCTACACAAGGAGGTGATTGAAGTAAATTCGTCGACGTAATGACAAGGCTCGCTGGCAGCGGAGTCATGCTTGTGTTCCTATGTGACTGCATCGAGGTACTGTTCAGGCCTGCTCCCAGTGGAGAAACACCAGAGATGAAACTAAGACTCTGAAAACTATACTGCTTGTGCACCTACACACCCCTCAACCCCAATCGAAACAACTGTGTTGCCTTGGCTTGGAATGTGTGTCAATCAACCAAGGGTTTGGCATATGCTACATCTTACAATAAAGTTAGTGTGAAACCAAGACAAGCTTCAAACTGAACAATACTTCCAGAGGTGTTAAACTTGCTTTTCACGAACAAGGTCCACTTAGAGAGCTGGAGTTCTACCAATGTGTCGCCAAGTGTTGTAGCAGCTACAACCACCCTCAAAAATTTTGCCTTAACCTCGTTTTGGAGCCTCCCTTACAACCTTCATAGTAGATTTCCTTGCTTCGTCAAGTTCACAAGCTTCAGTGTCTTTCTTTCACAAAGGCGGCCTATCGATCAAAGCTTGATCCATTCCCCTCACAGGTTGTTAAACTGGACTTGGTCTAGCTGCAGTCTGAGCAGTTTCCACTTGAAAGTTGTGCATTTATGGAGGGAAACCAACCTTACCTCCAGAAATTGTGCAATACTCTCTGGCAACCTACTAGGTTTTGTAGGTTTCAACCCATCGAGCAATCTGTCCTCATCTATAGTTTCTATGGAGAAAAACCATCTCTTCTTAACGTGGAACCTAGACTCGTCCCCTACATAATTCCTAAGACCCATTGCCCTTATTTTCTCCATTCTCTCCTTTAGAGGCAACCCTTTGGTGGTAGAAATATTATGAAGTTTCACCTCCTTGTTTTCATACTCATACCCTGAAATGATCTTTTGAATGGCTCCCCCTACACGTTGCCTTGCTCTCCATCACCACTTTCCTCCAATTATTCTGACATTTTGGGGGTGAGATAAACTCTACTAACACTAGAACCTCACCGTGTGAACCCAAAATAATGGTGTAATACTTGGACAAAGCAAAGCTTCTCCTTTAGAAGCTTAATGGATTTTCTAACCTCAAAAAAATCATTGGATAGTCATGAGTTCCAGACTGACTTGCCTTGTATGTACTTACTTGAACTATTGATGAAGTGGATACCTCTTGATGTTTACAAAAGTCGATTATGGCAAGTGTTCAAGTCACCACAAGTATCATCACCAGAGTCTAACATATGTAACAAATGGAGACTAAACAGAGTCTACCAATGAATCCATATTCAGAAGAAAATTTCAACATAGTTCATGGGGGCTTCATGCAATGAACCTCTAACGTAGCACGTGCGCTCATGGCATACTAAACGATACCCTTAATTCGACTATATATTGGAAAATAACTCTAAAATTCACATTATTTAACCCCCTAACAATACGAACTCAATACACTTTCCCAATTCAAAAAGCCCCTACTTTCACTAGATATTGTAGGTTTCCATTTTTTCATTAGTATTTTTTATGCCCCTTTGTATTTTTTAATTAACTTTAAGCTCCATTTTTTATACCTTCATTTACTAAAACACTTTACCCCCTATTATATGATTAATATATTGTGTCATTTTTTCCTCAAAATATATACCCCAATATGAACCCACGTATATGGTATTTCTCCCCCAATGAACCCCCCGTGGCATAGTTGTACTTTATATTTTTACAAAGAATTTATGAATCCATATTAAACAATCGAAATCGGTAAGCATATGCTTTTGAAAAGTCGTAGAGCTGCTATTGGAAACGTCGTCAATTATCATGCAACGTGGCTTAATCTCTGAAGCCTTAATCTGCCACTACTTGACACATTGTCAATTATCATGCACATTGACATCTACCTATTTCATTGCCTAGTTTCAAATAAATTTGTCTCATATGCATTCAAGGTTGTCGCAAATACCACCTAGTGCTTACAAGGCATTTTTGGAGCTTTTTGTTTCTTTCATTCCACTAATGAGTCTAGGTGCTCCAATCCCCTAATGTGTATATTGAGGCACACACATTGAGTAGCACACCTGGTAATGGGCCTTTTAAAGAGGTAATGGTTTTCAATGATGGGGTTGTTGTAGGTGTTGTATGGCCTTTTTACACATGAGGGATAAATATATTGTTTTGGTGCCCTCATACTAGTATTGTGTCATTTGATTTGGATAGTTATGAAATTAAGGTTAGTGCTTTTTGAGTAAATTGTTGGATGGAAAAGAGCACACATTCAGTTTTGGCGTGACCATATTCTAAATATCTGGTTTGTAGATGGAAATTTTCACTTGTGGTTTGATGAGAAATTTGGTAGTTTAATCATAGGGCGATTGATTAAGCATAAGGAACCCATTTTGGGTTGGTTGGTTCTGTCAAACTTCAAAGGGTTGCAGGGATCATTTCACACATCTGCAAATAGGAATATATCTTCCTTTGGCTAGGTAGAACTCGATCTCTTCCTTTCACTAGGTAAAATCCTCTCATAGAATGCTCATTACTCATACTTTGCAAGAGTTCAAGTTTGATAATTTAATCACTTTTAAAAGAAATGCAAATATACAAATTGTGCATCAAGCAATAACAACCAACATAAATGTTATTGTGGAGACTACCAAAGGAATAATATTATCTTATAAAATTAATCATTTTACCTCTTATATAAGGATGTTCTTAGTGTGGAGAAAAGAAATGATTCAAATATGGAAATAGAAATTTTTTGTTTTTTTAATTAATATGTGTATGCCACACCATCATCATATTGATTTCAAGTGTCAAAAGAAAATATATATTTAAACTTTACAAATTAACAAAAACAAATATCTATTTAAACATTGCACTAAAATATAATATTAATTTCAAGTGTCAAAACAAAATATATATTTAAACATTACACTAAAATATAGTTAATTGCAATTAGAGATGAGAGCAGGTTGCTAACGTGGAGAAAGGAAATGTTACATATATGGAGAGAGAAATTTTTTTATTTTTTTAATTAATATGTATGCATGCTACACTATCATTGGATTAATTTCACGGATCAAAAGCAAATACCTATTTAAACATTACACTAAAATATAGTTAGTTGCAGTTAGAGATGAGAGTGGTTAGCTACATTGCTAGGGAATATAGTTGTTTTTGTTTTTCTTTTTAGTATGCTTGATATGAATATCTTATTATCGGGATTGGAGGGAGTTTCTATGAGATTTTTGAGATTGGTTATTTATAATATTAATAATTTAAAATAAAATGTTAAACAATAAAAATGTAATTTAACAATTAATTTAAATTTGTGGGGGAGTTAAAACATATTTACTAGTAAATTGTGAATTAGTTGATTAAAAGGTATTTTTAATACACAAATGTTTTATTTCTTTGAAAAAAAATTCAAATAATAAGATTTTGTAAATTATAATGCTTGGTATTTATAGTTCCAATAAATCCCCACCAAATATAAAGTAAAATTGACTAAAATATATATCTAAAAAAATAGAAATATTTATGTAATACACAATGGAAAACCTATCATAATTCACTTGTAAAAATATCAGTGAGGTCATATGAATGCAAGTTCACTCATCACAGTTCTTCAAAGAAAGCCACACCACCTGGAATTACCCATTAATGATGTCTATTGGGGCAAGCTTTCACTCCTACCAAATGCCTATAGATGTTGGGTTTTACCCTATTTCCTTAAATCCTAAACAACCAAATTCTTATCCAAACAAAAACAATTTTAAGACATTCTCCATCGCAAAAAAGTATTTAA
>APFE031602779.1:122342-149744 GCA_000404065.3 Pinus taeda
AAATTTAGATCTACAAAATATTTAAAAATATTAGTTTAGCTAAATCTAAACAAGGTTTCAATGAATTAGACAAAGTTTTTCTATACAAGTCACATAAGAGAAATTTTTGGTCTATGTTTTGGAACCAACAAGTGTGGTTCATCATCAGTGAGTAATTTTTATTTCTATTTCCATTCTTGGTTATTTTTAAGTTAGTAAGCAATGATAATTCTACAAGATAGAGAATTGGATCTAGGCACCAGATTAAATGGAGATAATGAATTGAAACTCCTAATTTGAATAAAATAAAATATTTATTAAAAAGTGGGATGAATTAGAATATTCAATTTTAAAAGAAGATTAAAAATCGTAAAAAAATTAAATTGGGCCAATTTTAACAAAAGTAATAAGTGAAGGTCAACTAAAATAATTGATAAATAAAATAATATCAAGGTTAAAGCTCAAAGTTACCAATTAATTTAGCAGTAGTCTAAAATTTATGTTTTTTTGCATGAAAGTTATGGAAATTCCGACCATATTTTGAAAACATCTGGCACGGATTTTTGTAAATCCAAGTAAAACCTGTCAAAATTAATAATTTTAGGTGCCCTAGATGTTTTTTATGATGCTTAATCCATTTCCACCATCAAAAACATGATTCAAACAATGCATCTACAAGATTTTTTGAAATTTTTTTCCATTGATTCTGGCCACTTTTGGTTCTCTTGCCTCAGCAATATTAAATTAATTAAATCATCATCATCTAGTTAATTATTATTATTATTGACCAAGAAAATAAAATATTAAAGGAAAAAGTCAAGAATATTTTTAAAAGGGTGAAAGAGACTAAATCAATAATTTACATATTAAAATATAGTTTGAAAGGAAAAATAATAATAATAATAATAATAATAATAAAATTAATTAATTAATTAAAGGATTACATAATATAAAAATTAATTAATTAGAATTGAAAATGAAATAAAAATAAAAGTAGCTAGAAATCTCAATGCGGAAAAAGGTAAATAAAGACATGAAACAGAAGGGGGGAAATTAGATGATAAAGGACAAAAACAACAGACCCATTCATTAAATTTTCTAATAACCACATCTTGATTACATTCACTTGTACATTCATCCCTTCTATAAATGGTGGGATATCCCTACATCAAACTTTCTTTAGAATTCTTATTCATAAATTGGTAAGCATAATTTGGATATTTTTTTTTGGATTTGCTAATATTTATCTTCTATGCAATCAACTACAAGGGACTATACCTTCAACCTTAGGGGAATTACCCTATCTCGGAAAGTTCTCCCTTAATTGAAATAATCTCATACAGGGCATCCCTAAAAGCTTAGGTAATCTAAGCAGTTTGATCGCCCGTACTTTGGATGAATAGCAGTTAGATGAATGTATACCTGCAGAGTTAGGCTTTTGTGGCAATATCACTGACCTCACCCTTTCTCATGACCAGCTCTGTGGCTCCATACCCTCTTCGTTAGTGATCTTACAACAACTTAGTTTGATATAGATATACTACAATAGGCTTACAAGGATAATTCTCACTGAGCTTAGTAATTATATTTCTTTGTATGATGTCTAGCTCCATAATAACTCACTACATGGTGTAATCCCTCCATAGTTTGGTTGATTGGAAAATCTAAGAAAGCTTAATTTGTTCAACAATAACTTGGTGGGATCGACTCTGCGGGAAATTGGTAACCTAATCCTTTTTAAGGAGCATGACCTATACGATAGTGATCTAAGTAGAAAAATATCTGTGTTGATTACAAACCTGCAACATTTACATTTCTTGAGTCATGTGGAAAATTATCTTGTCGCAGAAGTTCTAGTTTAGTTTGCGATGAAGAGTAGATTGAAATTCTTGGATTTGACAAGGAACCATTTTAATGGCACAATACCCCCACATCTCTTTGTAGGAGGAAATTTGATGGTATTAGGCGTTGGGGGCAACCTTTTTGAAGGAGGTTTGGCTTTGTCCTTCTTTAACAAGAGTGATTATCAACAATAATAATTTCAATGGAATAATACCAAATAATATAACTATGAACATAGGGATTTCATATTTGGACATGAAAATGAATAGATTGGAAACATCCACATCATTTAATCTTGGTCTTTGGGAGAAATATCACACTATACTTTACCAATTGTCAAAATAGTTTGCATTCTTCCTATGAAGTTAAGGAGCTACATTTATTTGTAGGAAAAATGTTAGAAGTTGGCTTAAATTACTTACAATTTCTAGTACAAGAAGCAATTGTCCCCCACCCTCTCCCATAGTTTTCATATAAAAGTAAGGAAAACAAAATTGGTTCATTTTTCCCTACTTAACATGGCTAGAGGTATACGTGGCATCACCCCAAGTTAGAAACCTCAAATTAAGAGGTGCTTACAGAAGGGATATGAAAGGACATTGCTTTGGAAAATATATGGCAACATAGAGTTTAAAGGCTTCTGTAAATTGATCTTAATTTGGCTTACATCATTTTCATTTATTTTAATCCAGCTAAAATTCTAATTTTTTGCAAAGTTTCCAACTTTGAAATTCAGATAACTAGGATTTTTCCTTCTCTATATTTACTATTTTGTGTTATTCTATCATTTTTATACCTATGGATCATATTTTGTATCTGAATGGATTTGAAGCTTCTGTCTATTTCGCAAAAAGTCTTGAGATAATCTTTACCCTTGCCTAGACTTTGAATCCTACATGTACTTAACATATCTTACATGCCTAACATCTTATGTCTACCAAGCCTCCCTATTTATGTATACCTGTTACTTGAAGCTTAAACATGTTGGTTGAGGAATGCAAAGGTTTTCTTAACATATTCTCTTTCCATCAAAAACTTGTATTCACTTAGAATTCCACGGCTATTTAGGATGGGAGAGCATTGTTGTTCGTCTACTATGTTGGTTCGTTATTGTTTTTTCCATCTTAAAATATATATGTCAATCTTTCTAGTGCCTTTTACGATAGTTAGAATATCTGATTGTTGGTAACTTACTTCTAGATGTCATTTAAAATTATTGTTGCTGTATGCCTTTGTTTAATTCTCATTTTGTTGCTTCCACTAAAGGATAACTTGAGTGGCTAGTTTGTTGGGTTTCTATTTTATTCTTCATGTGAACGTTTCACATGGTTTTTTACATCAGTAGTAATTTGTTTGTCGAGAAGTTTTATTTTTTCATATTTGTGTTTTTATCACATAACTTTAAAGTATTAAGGAATTTAGACTTCTGTGATCCATAACATTGTTTAGAGAATTTTCGGCGAAATCACATAAATAATCATTTGTCGACGCGTTTCAAACCAACCAGTCCTGACGATGAACCACACTGGTTGGTTCGAAACGCGTCGACAAATGATTATTTATGTGATTTCGCTGAAAATTCTCTAAACAACTTTAAAGTAGCATAATCACTTTGAATGAAACACTAAAACTTTGTATTTATAGTTTCCCTAGAATGGTTATTGAATTTAGTTCCCTCACTTCTTTCCAACTATAAATGCTCACCAAAAACTAACTCTTGCCTCCGGCAAATGAATGGAGAAAAAGAAAAAAAAATTAAAGACAGGCCAAATATAAATGTGGAATGAAATATCACTACAGGAACATGCCACCGAAGTATAGAGAATGCACAATGCACTAAAAACTCTTTCTGATAATTGTATTATGTTTCAATGCAAAAGAATGGACTACCATGTTCATGATCAACTATAAGTTGACCATATTTAACCATCGTAAACATGGTCGAACATGGTCACAATGTTTAGCCATGGTCAACCTTGCCATTTCGTAGGTTATATGTAAATCAAGACTAGAGTTTCCTTCCACATTCATCCCACTCCTATATGTGTTCCTTTATACCTCTAGGTGCAATTGTTAGTATAAAATATGTCAACTTGCAACTCAGGTGGTAGGTAGAAGTCACTATTATCCTCCCCACTCTAGCTTTAGTCTCAATGGAATTAACAAACTTCCTTAGGATCATTTCCACATGAAAGATAACCAACTCAACTTAACACAAGTGAGTTTTCATAAATATAACTAACATTAATTTTTGTTCCATAAACTACCCAGAAATATATATATGTATTTTATATAAAATAAGTAGAATAGGTAAACCATGCTTTAATGGTTAGAGCATGTTTTTCCTCCTAAAAAATCACAAGTTCAAAACTAGAAAGAGGTAGATTATATACATGCTTTCATCAACTTAACAATCAAACAAAAAATTTAATAATGATAATATATAAATAAAATAAAATAATAAAAGTAATGGAAAGAAATAAATCGTGTTTTACAAAACATCCTTGTTGACAAGTGTAGATCTGGAGTTAAATAGATCTAGGGTAGTTTAATGGGGTTGTCTATATGTGAGACTTTATGGAGTTTATCTTGATGTGTACTGTTTAAACTCGTTTTTTGAGTGTATATATGGATTTAGCACCCTCAAAAATCCTAGGGCACTTTGATGGAGTTAAATAGATCTAGGCTAGTTTAATGGGGTTGTCTATATGTGAGACTTTATTGAGTTTATCTTGATGTGTATTGTTTAAACTGGTTTTTTGAGTGTATATATGGATTCAGCACCCTCAAAAATCCTAGGACACTTTGATAGAGTTCACCTGTCAAACTTGTGATTTCAATGAATCTCTAGTGATAAATCAATAAAAACAAAAAAAAAAATCAAAAATCTCACATACAATACTTTTAATTATTATTATAATAATTTTAAATGTAATTTAATTAGAGTACACACCAATAGCATGTTATAAAGTCCCTTTAACTCAGTTTTGAAGATATTTTAAAATCATCTTTAACTCTTAAAAATGTTCTAGAATCAAATTGATAAAAATAATATAAAAAATATATATTCTAGAATCAAAATTGATAAAAAATAATATTAAAAAATATAAATAAAAAAAGAAACCTCACTTATTTTCATACCGTTCCTAACTGTTTTCAAAATTAACCATTTAAATGGCAGCAGAGACATGCCCTCTATTTTTGCTGCAAAGCCGTCCAAAATTCTTTGTGCGGGATTGGAAAAATCGTCTATTTCCATTCGCTGATGCCCCAAATCATGGATTGGGAAAAATGGCTCCTTTTCCCATAAGCAAGGGGAGGGGAGCATTCTCGATTACTCTTTTTCTCCTTCCACTTATTCTGCTAGAATCTATTACTTTACCGTTGCCTCTGTATTTAAACTCGAACTAGAGAACTGGAAAAATGCAAAAGCACTTTTTAACTCTTTACACTATATTTGCTTATGCTACAGGTGTTTGCACATGATGAACGAGTATTATATCATGCCAAACTGTATCTTAGGATAATTATGGATAAAATAACAAACACTATAAAGATTAAGATTGAGGGATATAATTAGATTTAAAATTTATTTATATAAATCTATATGATAAATCTTACTCTATTTGAAAATATAATATTGATTGCCAACTCAATTAAAATGTAGAGTGCCTAGCTTTAGAATGTGACCAAAGTTTTTTATTGTCCTCGACTCAATTAAAGAGAAGACGATTGAAGACTACTTGTCATAGAATAAATGAAAAGATTAGGTTGTCACTTGGTCTTGTGTCTTTTAATAGGGCGACAAGTTTATCAGTTTCTTGTGTTTTGGTGGGTATTTTTTTTACATTTTTTTTCTTACTCTCGAATCAAATTTTAGATTTCGATAAACTGAAAACCACGAGGTATTGTTTTATAATAAGATTATTGGTGAATCAGTGTATACATTTCCACTTCCTAGATGAGGAGACTTAATTAAGATCTATAAGAAGGCTACAACATGGAGTATTGGGTTTAATCCATTGGTAGACAAACCAAAGTCTCATTACTTTTGAGTGAAATTGGTTAGTTTTCCCCTCGTATTATGGACCAAGTGAGTAACAAATTGATTGTTGACTGTATTGGGTGATTTATTTTATTTGATGAGAAATTTGTTGTGGTATTGGAAAAGAATATCCTTTAGGTCCTAGTGGAAATGGATTTGTCACTGGGGTTACCTAAGCAGCTGAACATCACTATGGGCGCATCATCCTTCTGTCAGTTGTTGGATTTTTGGAAGGTGCCTTTTAGATGTATGGCATGTCACCAAACTAGACATCTTAAGGCATCATGTCCAGACAAGCATGCTTTTGGTCCAAAGTCCTTCTCTTGGGCATCGACAAACATAAGGTTGATTTACTAGGGGTGGGAGATGTGGTGGAGGGTTCAAAAGGTATTACCCTAGATGCTAGGGTTTTACCTTTATTAGAGAAATTTTGAGGTCTAAAATGCGTCTCGAAACAAAAATGTACAACCAAAATCAACTTTATAAGAACCAATAGGATTCAAGGATGATTCACCATTTTTGAAATAAAAAAGTAAAAAGATTAAAAAATAAAAAATAAAAATTGTTTTTTCAACTCATATTTTCAATTTATCTCCCTACAGTTTTAATCAAATTTCAAGCAGTGGCACTTGTTGTATGCGTAATTTAATTCCTCGTCCAAGGAGTACCTATGTTGCATACTTTTGATAGACTATGCTACACGAAAAATGAGAAATACATGAAAAATGTGATTACAATCACATTTTTTATGTGTTTCTCATTTTTTGTGTAGCGAGGTCCATCAAAAGTATGCAACATGGGTACTCCTTGGATGAGGAATTAAATTTTGCATCCAACGAGTGCTTCCACTCAAAATTTGAGTAAAAATGTAGGGAGATAAGTTGAAAAAACATTTTTTTCTTTTTCCCTCTAAAATTTGATGATGTATTCTAATCTTATTTTATTATTTCCACTAGTTTTTTTCAATATTCTTTAGGAGACCCATTTCAGACCTCAAAATTTCTCTAATGCATATTGTAATCATTTACTAACTTTAACATCCCCTCATCATCCTGAGGCGTCGAAGGGCTGGCTTCGTCTTCATTGGACACCAACTCGTAAACTCTTTCTAGATTCAACTACCCACAGTTTTTCGCGGGAGTGCTACCCTAGAGACTACTACTCATGGTTTCGATGAGGGTCTATTGGCCCCTTCTCCACCATATGACCACGTTGTTGCTGGGAAAGTTGCTTCCTCTCCAGATGCTCTTGGGAAGCGATCATGCACAAATTTTGAGGACACAACTACTTGGCAACCATTACGATCAACATAATCCATAATCGATTACATGGCCAATAATCTCATAAACTCTCTCTCTAAAGATGATATCAATATATTGGCCAGTATTTCTAGTAGTCCTCTTGTTTCCACCTTAGTGGAAGTTTGTTCTGTTGAGACCCTTGTTTTCCCTAACCCGCCTCTTCATGAAGGGGGAGTTGTTAAATCTTTCATCTTCTCCCATTTTCAAAATGTCTCATTAAAGCATAACCCTTGAATTCCTTTGCTCCAAATAAAGAGGCTTTCTCTTCGATCTTGGGGTTTTATGCTCCTCACTTTTTTCCTCTTTGAATGTTCTGGCTATCCCTTCTTATATAAAAAGTACATTGGGTGGAGAAATCTCTACAATAGAGAAAATTTAGATTATCTTTATTTATGTGTGAATGCCAACTATTTGGTCATTTTCATTGTCACTTTTTACTCAACCTACTAGAATTTAAATTAGGTGTAAATGCATATACTATTCCCAACACACATTTGGGCAAAAACATTTTATTAACATTAAACATTACGATATCGAACAAGAATTTTTTCCAACCTTAGGTGTGAATATAGAGACATTTTTTTGCGTGGAGAGATTTATGACAATTGTTAAACTATTTATAACCCTAAACAATTTTGGATGCTAAATGTATTTTTTCATTAAATTTGGTACACTGATATAGGTCAAGTTTGAATACTTTTTGGGATAGTTTTCTTCCCCCAAAGTTCGTTCTTATTCTCAACCTCTCCTATTGAAGTTTGATCTTGTAATGTGGTAGAGACTAGATACAACACAAACCAATTGGTCTACAGCTTATAAGTCATATTAACATAGGGTTATTTATTGAATGAGTGATTATATAATGATGGTAAAAATAAACATTTTTAATATACTTCATAATTAGCATATGCATATAAATTAAATGGTTAGTAAATGTGGACGGGCATATATCTTTACTAAGTGTCTAAATGCTTAATTTCTCATACATCTCAAATTGTTAAAAAAAACTAAACTAAATTATAACTTTTATTATTATTATTATTGATATTGAGAAAAAAGAATTAATATACAATTAAACATATATGCATTTAAAATAAAAAAAACATGTAAGAAGATTCTTAAGTTATGGAGATTCACTCTCACTTTATCATAGAGATCTTTAACTTGTAAATATGATATATTACAATACCATCACTTATCAATACTACATACCCAGAAAAAACCATAAATCATTTCATATGACATTGTTTATATAGCTATTTTTAATTAATAAATTTATTTAAAAGGCAAAAAAAAACATAACTATTTTAAAAATAAATCTTAGCCTTCATTTATATTATTAAAAATATTTTTTTAAAATTAAATCTCTACCATCCACTTAATAATTATTAATTACTAAATTAAATTAAAATCATATTCTAAAATAAATATATCTATTAATATAAAATATTTATATTTTATATTATTTAAAACTTAAATAATATAAAATATTTAAAACTTAACTGATATAAATATTTTATATTATTTAAGACTTAAATTTTTATGTTTTATACTATTTAGAACTTATTTAGAGCTAAGAGACTATATATTAACCTGCTTTAATGCATTTTTTAAAACATTAAAGCAGGTAATAAATAAATTAGTTTTATTTTCCCTTATATCAAAGTATTTAAGAGTTTTCTCGTCTTTCAATCCAACTAATAAATAAATAAATGCATTTCATTTCGATTATAACGATTATTATGAAATAATTAGGAACCAATACTAGTTTTTATAAGCTCTGTAAATTACCCAAAATACTAAATTGTAGTGTCTATAAGCACTATCAATACCAACAATGAAAGTCTTTAATCAGAATAGTTAAATTTACATATTAATTTATTATTTAAATGAAAAATTAGGTTAAATTAATCCATTTTTTAATTCAATAATTTAGTATAAATTTATTGAAATTTATATATTTTATTTTAAAGTTAGAATTTTAAAATTAAACATTTAATAAATTTGATGGTGTGGAAATTTTCGATATTTGTTTTCATGATTTTAAAAGAAAAATATAAATTTTAGAAAAACAAAAAAAAAACAAAAAACATATTAAGGAAAAATAATTTATAATAGATTTTTTTTGCAGTGAAAAAATCTATTATAATTTAGTTGTCAACTATTTTTTGTTGTTATCGCGAATGTAATCTAATTCATCATTGTTGATCAAGGAAAACCACACCATCTTATAACCCACTGGTAGTCTTTAAGGGGGTAGTGTTTCACTCCTTGCCAAATGCCTCTAGGTCTTGGGTCGTTAACATGTTTCCTTACATTCGAGGAAAACAAGCTCTTAGCCAAACAGAAACAATTTTAGGACATACAAACCACTTACCTATAAAATTATATTTCATTTTATTATATCTTTTGAATTTTCTAAAAATTTTAAAAACTAAGAAAAGTCTTTTGGTAGAAATAGCATAAGAGAAATTTTTGGCCGATGTGTTTCGAACCAACAAGTGTGGTGTATCATTAGGACCAGATGAAGAGGCAGACCATGGAAAAGGATTAGATAGAGAGCAATGTAGAGACCATAATTTCAGGTAACGACTATATTTGAACAATAATATTTAAATTATGATATTAATTTATTAAAAACAAATATTAATAAGTAACTGTTATATTAAACGACTAGTTTTTGAAAAACAATATTCAAATTAATTTATTAAAATCAAATATTATTAAAAATTCTATTACTCGCAAAAAAATCAAACTCCAAGAAGGAGGAAAGTCAAAAATTTAAAAGGGAGTCAAAACCCTAATCGACACAAGATCGTTTATCAATAAAAATATTAATGGAAAAATAAATAAAAATAAACAAAAATATACACAAGTCCAAAAGATATATATATATATATATATAAAGAAAAAGTAATCAATAAATAAAACAGGGTCAACAATATAACAAAAAACTAAAAGAAATTAAGAACAAATAAGATGATAAAATACTTAAGACAACACGGAAGATCAAGCAATAAACTCTAATGAAGAATAAACCAACAACAAATACTATAAAAAGGACACCAATATCTACATAGATAAATAAACAAACAAAATAAATCCCAAAAAGAAACCTAAAAAGCTAGGAGGACATGACAAGGACCCAACTTCTACTAATAATCCAACCATCGTCTCTATTCAAATTATTGTGTTTTTTTTCTGATTTCTAGGGCCTCCCTCAATTTACGATGATGGAAATGGCTAACCCTAGCAACGACTTGGCCTCCTCAATGCAGATGTGATACTAGATTTATTTGCATGCGTTGCCAAAGCAGAGGAGTGATTCCTTCCATGCTTGATGTTAGCGGCATGCTCGTGAATCCTTTGATTAATCAAGAGACCAGTCTCACCAATGTAGGGATTACCACAAGAACATGGGATAACGTAAACACCTTTCATATTCTTGGGGTCCAGTGGGTCTTTTACATATCTAAGAGAGCTTCGGATGGTATTTAAAGGCCTAAAGGTTGAAGCCACCTTATGCTTCCTTAGGATCCTCGCAATCTTGTTAGTGATCCCTTGGATAAAAGGAAGATGAACACCATAATATCGATCCTTGATATCTTTCTTAGTACTAAGACCTTTTTCAGCTCCGAGGAAAGCCTTAGTACGTTGATGTCTATGATACTCATTATTAAAAAAAACACTTAGGAGATGTTTTCTCTTCATTAATATTGTTGTCATCATAAACTCTTAAAACTCTTATTGCTAAGATGTTGAGAACACCAAACTTTTGAGTTGAGAAATGATAAGAATTAAAATGATTTCTACTTAAAAAAACTTTTCTTAATTCATTATAGATCACAAAAACCTAAATTCTAAAAATATTGATAAAAAGATTTGACCCATTAAATTATATTTGCAATTTCATTGTATTAATTTTTTTCAAAATTTATAAAAATATTAATAATAATTATATTCCCAGGAGGAGAATAAACATTTGTTCCACCATTATGTTACTTTTCCAAATTCCATTATATTCCTTACATATTCAAATTATAGAAATATAGAAGGAATTTTTCTGTTTTCAGTTAAATGTAATATAATATAATTTGATTCAAATGTATTCTTTAAAAATTATTTATAAATAAATATTTTTTCTTTAAATCTTAATATTTAAATGGTAAGAATTGCAAAACTATATACATATATATAATAATATTGATAAATTTCTAATTTATTATTCTTACAGAATTGAACTTTTAAATTTATGAGACAAGTAGATATTTTTGGAAATTTGACAAATTGTCAATAAATATTTATTTGTAAACTTTGTTTCAAGTGTTCTTGAAGTCGAACTTCTGTCTAACAATGTTTCTGGTGGTCATTGTTCCCACTTTTGTTATCAAAATGACCAAAACCTCCCAGCCAAACTAGGCACGACCTTAGTAACCAATTTCAAAGTACTTCTCAAATGAAGTACTCTACCCCCATCCCCAAAAACTCAAGAATAATTGAGGCTTCTCTCAATCTGTAGCTTTCTCAGTAATTTCCTCTTTCCTACACTTCATTTCCTCAGTCAAAAAATTTCCCCTTGACTCGGTAATACTCCCTTATTTTTATTTCCCTAGCCTGCCACTTTTCTTCCTCCTTGTTAGGTGGAGCCCTGCATGCTATAGATTTGATCAAATATTTTTATCCATATTTGATTTATGGTTCTCCTTTTTATAATTTTTAATTGAGTAATTTTTAATTGAGTTTGTTCAATCTTTTTAGATGATAGATTTTATATATGTAGTTTTTTATATTTTTTTTATATTAACTTTATTCAAATTATAAATTAATTTAATTAATTTATAATTTTAATTAAATTGTTTTATTATTTTATTTATTTAAACAATTGTAAGATAATTTATATTTTCTTTTGATTAAGGATTTATCATTTGTATATGTAAGGGTGATATACCTACTAAATACCCAACATAATATATTTTCATTATATTTTGATAAGTTAGAATTTACTTTGATGATTGATTTATTAACTTAAGTTTAGATATTTTTCCATATTAGTCGGTATGTATACTATTGCAATACATGCACGTCATGTATATGTAGCTATCATATGGATAACCCGTATGTATGCTAATATTATCATTATGTTTGTAATTGAAGGTGGACCATTACAAAATATAAATTTGGCATATAATTATGTTGTTTCTCTGCGGGCTTGGGGTTAGCAGGCACTGTTCACCCCAACCAATAAGATGTGTCCATCTTCATCCTCCTTACAAAAATAAAAATTTGACATGTGGAAGTTTGAAGTGTTGAGCATGACAATTTCAACAGTGACAAGGGAACCTCATAATTTATTCCCCCTTCATACGAATTGCTTCAGATAGTTTTCAAGAGTTTTTTATTTCGGTTTTCCTCTCTATAACACACAATGCCACATCCACAAAAAGGCTACCTTATCGAATCCCTCTGCAGGCATTTTGGGATGTCTTATCCAACTCATCCCGTTGCCTTCCACATTGGAAAGTAATGTAGATCCTTCTTCCCCCTATTCATATATGGGCGTATCCTACTATGAAGACGAAATTACAGTGAGGACATTGAATCTCTGCCTACAACTTGGAGGGTCAGGGAGAGTAAATTGGTGGCTTGGAGGGTAAATTGGCTCCACAACCTTTAACAATATACACACATAGTAGCACCACTAACACTCAAGTTGGGCTTCATGCATCATGCTATATACATTCAATCCTATTTTTTGTTGCCTTTTAGATTGTGATAGGTAATCGCTTAGACCAGTGAACAATACCACCACCAATAATGCTTGCACCATGGTGGTTTGTATTAGCGTGACCAGTTTGCATTGACTTTTCTTTTTCAGCTCTATGTTCAGCCCTGGAAACTTTTTCTCTCATCTCAGCTTTAGCTTGTTTGGTATCCTTCTTCTCACAAGTTATTTCTTTGCATGTAGGGTTATGTGCAGTAACCTTCTTAGTTTGCATCCATATATAACAACAACATTGAATTACAAAACATCAAAATCCAAAATCCATCACACTCAATCCTCCATCTACCTACTTAATAGATGTATAACACATAGAACATATCCATGTCAATATTAAAACTAGGCAATGAAATAGGTGGAATGACATCTGCAAACCCTTGGTTATCAAACCTATATTTGTCACTACCTCCATAAAAATGAAATGTTATATTCACATGATAAACCCCAGTGTAATTCATACCAACTAGGTTATTAAGTTTAATTTCAATGGTTTTAGGCTTAGGTAACAATGAAGAATACCCAATAATATCCTTAAGAACAATCCATTCAATTCCTGTGGCAAACAACTCTATTGTTTCAAAGGATCTGCACTCCACTCAACTTCCCACCTGCAATTCGATCAAATTGCCTCACCATACACATTTTTACACCAAAGAAAATAGAAGTATCTTAATTTCATAACCAACTCTCTAAGAAAATTGCATAGAAAATACATATTCCTAAACTAAGACACTTGAAACAAAATGTCTACTTGATTCCATGATAAAGTATGAAATCCCCAAAATCCAAACGGTAACATCTCTCTATACATTATTGCATAAAAATCCTATAATTAGGAAACAAATAAAATAAAATCATTGAATGTTGAATAAGCGATGTCCCAGCCATCGGAAGAAGAGAAGTAGGCAAGTCAACACTCTGATAATCAAAATCACTGTGTAGGGGTTTTGTAGGTTTCAACCCATCAAGCAATCTATCCTCATCCACAATTTCTGTGGAGAACAACCAACTCTTCTTAACATGGAACCTGGACTCATCCCCTATGTAATTCTTAAGACCCATTGCCCTTATTTTCTCCATTCTCTCCTTTACAGGCAACCCTTTGGTGGTATAAAACTTACGAAGTTTCACCTCCTCGCAGTCATAATCATACCCTGAAATGATCTTCTGAATGGCTCCCCCTACACGTTGCCTTGCACTACATCACCACTTTCCTCCAATTCTTCTAACTTTTTGGGGGTGAGCTAAACTCTACTAACACTAGAGCCTCACCATATGTAAACCCAAAATCATGGCGTAATACTTGGAAAAAGAAAAGCTTCTCCCTTAGAAGCTTCATGGGTTTTCTTACCTCGAAAAATATCATTGGATGGTCATGAGTTCCAGACTGACTTGCCTTGTATGTGCTTACTTGAACTATTGATGAAGTGGACACCTCTTGATGTTTACGAAGGTCTACTATGGCAAGAGTTCACCACAAGTATCATCACCAGAGTCTAACCTATGTAAATCTGCGGCTCTTACTACTGTGTACAATTTAGTTATTGGATAGATCTACAGTATATGTTAGATCACCGTAGATTTGGTTATCTCTTGTGGCCTTCTCTTTGGCAATCTTTTATACTCAGCACGAGAGCATTCTCCAGATGGCTCCCAGCTTCACGAAAATAGCTGTTGGCTCAATTCTGTCCACCTCTGAGGGGCAAGCTCTAGCCCATATCGTCAGTGAAGCCCCGGCTCCCACTGTCTAGGTGGTCCAGGCCTCACTCGATGAGGCTTTGAAGTTCTCTGAAAGTGCTCTAATCTATCGATTCAGTGGTTTTTGGCCGCGGCTAACAGCTCTACACAGTTGGATCTTGGAGGTATGGAAGCCTCTAATCCCTGATGCAATTAATATCTATCCCTATGCTAGGGGTTTCTTTATAGTAGATTTTGAAAACCCTGAAAGCAGACAATGTATTCTAGATTTCGGCCCTTGGTTTTGGGAAAAATCAAGGCTATTCATGAGGCCATGGAACCCATCATTCAATCCCTCAACAACAGCCATAACCTCAGCACCAGTTTGGGTGAGATGGCCAAACCTACCCTTGCATCTCTGGAATTTGTCTTCGCTAAAAGCCATTGGAATGGAAAATTTTACTGCAAGTTCCCAGAAACAGAGGAATATGCCATAACCACCTATGCACACATCTGTGTGGAAATGGACTTCAGTGCCAGATTCCCAGCTGAAATACATCTAACAAGTAAAGACTATGTATGGATCCAAAAACTCGATTATGAAAGTGTCCTCTTCATATGTCGATCCTGCTTTGAGACAGACCACCTAGCCAAAAATTGCCCAAAAGCCTCCCAAAAAAATTCTGCTAGAAAAAATCACCACAGATCTACATGGTGGGAAGGAGCACAAAAAGAACACTACATTGTCATCAAAGATGAATACTCTCGAGAAAACTCTGAATCACAAGAAATTGGGCAAGAGAGAAGCATCTCTCAAGACAAGCAGGGGGAAAGCCCCGCCCAACAACAAAAGAGTGAACTCGACAACCCCTCAAGCATCAACAGTTATGAGGACTTGAATACTGCACAAAATAAATCTTCATTTAACAGCAAAGCAGATCTCCTGGACCAAACTTCTTCTCCAACTATCTTCAAAATGACGAACACAGTGGATCACAAAGCTAAGACACCAATGTCCCAAGAACCAGAAGAGATGAAGGAGATGCAAGATAAAGAAATTTGGGAGACTGTAGAGAAAAAAAAGAAAGCTACAGCACCAATCTCGCCAAGAAAGATGAGGAGCCAGAGAATTAGAAACTAAGAAAATTATAGGTCCAATAGACCAATTTGGTCTCAATGGACGTTAACCACCACCATCATCATCAAAAAATGGAGACTAAACAGAGTCTACCAATGAATCCATATTCAGAAGAAAATGTCAATGTAGTTCATGGGGGCTTCACTCAATGAAAATCTATCATAACACGCATGTTTGTGGCATATTAAACAATACCCTTAATTTGACTATATATTTGAAAATACCTCAAAAATTCACATTATTTAAACCCCTACCAATATGAACCCAATACACTTTCCCAATTTAAAAAACCCCTACTTTCACTAGATATTGTAGGTTTCCATTTTTTCATCAGTATTTTTTATGCCCCTTTATATTTTTTCATTAATATTAAGCTCCATTTTTTATGCTTTAATTTTTTTTAAACCCTTTACCCCCTAGTATATGCTTAGTACATTGTGTCATTTTTTCCTCAATATATATCCCCCAATATGAATCCACGTGGTATGGTATTTCTCCCCTAGTGAACCCCCTGGGGTTGTACTTTATATTTTTACAAAGAATTTATGAATCCATATTAAACATTCGAAATTGGCAAGTAGATTCTTTTGAAAGGTCATAGTGTCACTATTGGAAACGTCATCAATTATCATGCAACGTGACTTAATCTCTGAAGCCTTACCCTACCACTGCTCGACACACTGTCAACTATCATGCACATTGACATTTGCCTATTCGTTTCGTAGTTTCAAATAAACTCATCTCATATGCATTCAAGGTCGTCGTAAATACCACCTAACGCTTACAAGGCATTTTTGGAGCTTTTTGTTTCTTTCATTCTACTAATGAGTCTAGGTGCTCCAATCCCCCAATGTGTATATTGAGGCAAAAAAATTGAGTAGCACACTTGGTAATGGGCCTTTTAAAGAGGTAATGGTTTTCAATGAAGGGGTTGTTGTAGGTGTTGTGTGGCCTTTTTATGTGGTTTACATATGAGGGATAAATCTATTGTTTTGGTGCCCTGATATTGGTATTGTTTCATTTGATTTGGCTAGTTATGAAATTAAGGTTATGCGCTTTTTGATTAAATTGTTGGATGGAAAAGAGCACACATTCAGTTTCAGCATGACCAATATTATGAATATTTGGTTTGTAGATGGAAATTTACACTTGTGGTTTGATGAGAAATCTAGTAGTTTAATCATAGGGCGATTGATTGAGCATAAGGAACCCAATTTGGATTGGTTGGTTATGACAAACTTCAAAGGGTTGGAGAGATCATTTCACACATCTACAAATAGGAATATCTCTTCCTTTGGCTAGATATAACTCAATCTCTTCCTTTCGCTGGGTAGAATCCTCTCATAAAATGCTCATTACTCATACTTTACAAAAGTTAAAGTTTGATAATTTAATCACTTTTAAAAGAAATACAGATATACAGATTGTGCATCAAACAATAGCAACCAACATAAAGATTATTGTGGAGACTACCAAAAGAATAATATTATCTTATAAAATTGATACATTTTACCCCTTATATATGGATGTTGCTAGTGTAGAAAAAAAAATAATATTATATATATATATATATATATATATATATATATATATATAATTTTTAATTTTTAAATTAATATGTATATGCCACACCGAAATTTTATTGATTTCAAGTGTCGAAAAGAAATATTATATTAAATATTAGAAAGTAAAAAAAAAAAATTAATAGATATAATAAAATCTAATTAAACATTTAAACTAAAATATAATATTAATTTCAAGTGTCAAAAGCAAATATCTATTTAAACATTACACTAAAATAGAGTTAATTGCAATTAGAGACGAGAGCTAATGTGGAGAAAGGAAATGTTACATATACGGAGATGGGAATTTTTAATGTTACATATACGGAGATGGGAACTTTTAATTTTTTAATTAATATATGTGCATGCCACACTATCATTGTATTAATTTTAGGTGCCACATTACACTAAAATATAGTTAGTGGCGGTTAGAGATGAGAGCGGTTAGCTACATTGCATGGAACATAATTGTTTTTCTTTTTCCTTTTGGGTATGCTTGATATGAGAATCTTTTATGAGGATTGGAGGGAGTTCTATGATATTTTAGAATATTATTTATAATATTAATAATTTAAAATACAAGTGTAATTTAATTTTTTTAATTTTAAAGTTGTTGCGACAATTAACATAAATTTTTATTAGATTATGATATTTGATTGATTAAAATGTGTTTTTAATATATAAATGTTTTTACTATAATAAGATTTTGTAAATGATATAGTTTGTATTTATGGTTTTAATAAATTTTCATCAAAAATAAAGTAAAATTGACTCAAATATATATCTAAAAAATAGAAATATTTATGTAACACATAGTGGAAAATCTATTATAATTCACTTGTCAAAATAGCAGTAAGGTCATCTATCATTGATTGCTATCTATGAATGCAAGCTCACTCATCACCCTGCTTCAAGGAAAACCACACTACCTGGTATTACCCATTAAAAATCTATATTGGGTTAGGCTTTCACTTTTACCAAATACCTATGGGTCTTGGGTTGTTACCCTATTTCTTTAAATCTGACACATACAAACTCTTACCCAAACAAACTCAATTTTAAAACATCCTCCATCCCAAAAAAATATTTAATATACAAAATAAACTAAAATATTTAAAATAAAATAAAATACTCATCTAAAACAATTCTTTAATAAAAATAAAAACGGTTACCAATAAATTATTAATAAAATTAAATTACAATACTATATAAATATTAATAATTAAAAATCTCAATAAGATATTGTTTTTAAAAATTCTCACAATAATTGTCTTTTAGTTTTAAATTAGTTTTCTAATATTAATTTAATCTTTTTATCTTTTAATTAAAATCAAATTTAAGCCCATATATATATTATATATTATCATTTTACAAAATTATTATTTATATTAGTCTTCTTCGGATATATTTTCAAAATTCCAAATATTAACTATAAATTTTTTTTGAAAATCCTAAACATTCAATATAATCTTCTTCAATATAAAAAAATAAAAAAAAAAAAAAAAAAAAAAAAAAAAAACAACGTAATATTTTTAATTTAATTATGATATTAAATATTATGTTATTTAAAATACTTTCAATAATATATAAAAATAAACAATTATTGATATAAAATAATATTATTTAAATAATTTCAATTAATATTATTAAATAAAACAATGAAATTAGATATGTAAATAAATAATGAAATGAAGTTATCAATTACAACTATTATATTTAAGGTAAATTTATTGATAATCTAAATATTTTTTTTATTATAAAATACACTTAATTTTTATATATTATGTGGTTTAATAAATCATTTTTGATTAAATTATAAAGAAATAAACATTAAATTATTACACAATTTTAAAAAAATTTAAATGATTTTTGATACTACTTTATTAATGTTTTTTTTTCTCTTATTATTATAAAATTTAGATCCACAAAATGTTCAAAAATACTAGTTTATCTAAATTTAAACAAGGTTTCAATGAATTAAGCAAAGTTTTTCGGTAGAAATCACATTTAGATCCACAAAATGTTCAAAAATATTAGTTTATCTAAATTTAAACAAGGTTTCAATGAATTAAGCAAAGTTTTTCGGTAGAAATCACATAAGAGAAATTTTTTGTTGACTTCGAACCAAGAAGTGTGGTTTGAATAAAATAAAATATCTATTAAAAAGTGGGATGGATTAGAATATTCAATTTAAAAAGAAGATTAAAAATCCCAAAAAAATAAATTGGGCCAATTTTAAAAAAAGTAATAAGTGAAGGTCAACTAAAATAATTGATAAATAAAATAATATCAAGGTTAAAGCTCAAAGTTACCAATTAATTTAGCAGTAGTCTAAAAATTATGCTTTTTTTCCCTGAAAGTTATGGAAATTCAGGCCATATTTTGAAAATTTTCATAGGGATTTTGTAAATCCAAGTAAAAGTTGTCAAAATTCATAATTTTAGGTGCCCTAGAAATTTTTGATGGTGCTGAATCCATTTCCACCATCAAAAAGCATGATTCAAACACTACATCTACAAGATTTTTTGAATTTTTTTGCCCGTATTCTAGCCACTTTTGGTCGTTCAGTTCCTCCACCTCGTAGATGACTCCTTTAATTTATATAAAATTAATTAAATATATTATTATTATTATATTATTATTATTAAATAATTATAATTTTATTATTATTATTATATTATTATATATTATTATTTATTATTATTATTATGATTGACCAAGAAATAAAATACTAAAGGAAAAGTCAAGAATATTTTAAAAAAGAGTGAAAGAGACTAAATCAATAATTTACATATTAAAAGATAGTTTGAGAAAAAAAATTTAATAATAATAAAAATGAAATTAATCAATTAAAGGATTACATAATGTAAACATTAATTAATTAGAATCGAAAATGAAATAAAAATAAAAGTAGCTAGAAATATCAAGGCTTGAAAATGGTAAACAAAGACATGAAACACATGGAGGGGGGAAATTAGACGATAAAAGACAAAAGTAATGGGACCCATTCATTAAATTTTCCAATAACTACATCTTGATTACATTCACTTGTACATTCATAAGTTTCCCTTCTATAAATTTTGGGATATCCCTACATCAAAATTTCTTTAGAAAATATAATGAATTCATGTTCATAAATTAGTAAGCATAATTTGGATATTGAAATTTCTTTAGAAAATATAGTGAATTCCTATTTGGAAATTAGTAAGCATACCTTGGATATTGTTTTTTGGATTTACTGATATTTATCTTCTAAGCAATCAACTACAAGGAACTGTACCTTTAACCTTCGGGGAATTACCCTATCTCAGAAAGTCCTCCCTTAACAGAAATAATCTCATACAGGGCATCCCTAAAAGCTTAGTTAATCTAAGCAGTTTGATCGCCCTTAGTTTGGATGAATACCAGTTAGATGTATGTATACCTGCAGAGTTAGGTTTTTGTGGCAATATCACCAACCTCACCCTTTCTCAAGACCAGCTTTGTGGCTCCATACCCTCTTCGTTAGGGCTCTTGCAACAACTTAGTTTGATATAGATATATTACGATGGGCTTACAGGGACAATTCTCATTGAGCTTAGCAATTATACTTCTTTGTATGATGTCTAGCTCCATAGTAACGTACTACATGGTGTAATCCCTCCATAGCTTGGTCGATTGGAAAATCTAAGAAAGCTTAATGTGTTCAACAATAGCTTGGTGGGATCGACTACATGGGAAATTGGTAACCTAATCCTTTTTAAGGAGCTTGGCCTATACGATAGTGATCTAAGTAGCAAAATATCTACGTTGATTACAAGCCTGGAACATTTACATATCTTGAGTCATGTGCAAAAATATCTTTTCACAGAAGTTCTAGTTGAGCTTAGGATGAAGAGCAGATTGAAATTTTTGGATTTGACAAGGAATCATTTGAATGGCACAATACCCCTACATCTCTTTGTAGGAGGAAATTTGATGGTTTTAGAGCTTGGGGGCAACCTTTTTTAAGGAGGTTAGGCTTTGTCCTTCTTCAAGAAGAGTGGTTATCAACAATAATAATTTCAATGGAACAATACCAAATAATATAACTGTGAACATAGGGATTTCATATTTGGACATGAAAATGAATAGATTGGAAGGATATACATCTTCCAATCTTGGTCTTTGGGAGAAATATCACACTATACTTTACCAATTGTCAAAATAGTTTGCATTCTTCCTATGACGTTAAGGAGATACATTTATTTGTAGGAAAAATGTTAGAAGCTGGCTTAAATGACTTACAGTTTCTAGCACAAGCAGCAATTGTCCCCACCATAGTTTTCATATACAAATAGGGACAAAAAAATTGGTTCATTTTGCCCTACTTAACATGGCTAGAGGTATACTTGGCATCACCCCAAATTAGAAACCTCAAATTAAGAGGTTCTTACAGAAGGGATATGGAAGGACATTTCTTTGGCAAACATATGGCCATGTAGAGCTTAAAGGCTTTTGCGAATTGATCTTAATTTTGCTTACATCATTTTCATTTATTTTAATCCAACTAAAATTCTAATTTTTTGCAAAGTTTCCAACTTTATAATTCAAATAACTAGGATTTTTCCTTCTCTATATTTACTATTTTGTGTTATTCTATCATTTTTATACCTATGGATCATATTTTGTATCCAAATGGATTTGAAGCTTCTGTCTATTTTGCAAAAAAGTCTTGAGATAATTTTTACCCTTGCCTAGACTTTGAATCTTACATATACTTAACAAATTTTACATGCCTAACATATTATGTCTACCAAGCCTCCCTATTTATCTATACATGTTACTTGAAGCTTAAACATGTTGGTTGAGGAATGCAAAATTTTTCTTATATTCTCTTTCCATCAAAAACTTGTATTCAGTTAGAATTCCATGGCTATTTAGGATGGGAGAGCACTGTTGATCGTCTGCTATGTTGGTTTGATATTGTTTTTTCCATCTTAAAATATATATGTCAATCTTTCTAGTCCCTTTTACCATAGCTAGAATATTTGATTGTTGGTAACTTACTTCTAGATGTCATTAAAAAGTGTTGTTGCTCTATGTCTTTGTTTAACTCTCAGTTTGTTGCTTCCACTGAAGGGTAACTTGAGTGGCTAGTTTGTTGGTTTTCTATTTTATTCTTCATGTGAACGTTTCACATGGTTTTTTACATCATTAGTAATTTGTTTGTCCAAAAGTTTTATTTTTTCATTATTTTGTTTTTATCACTTAACTCTAATGTAATGCAATCAATTTGAATGAAACGTGCTAAAACTTTGTATTTATAGTTTCCCTAGAATTGTTGTTGAATTTAGTTCCCTCACTTCTTTCCAATTATAAATGCTCACCAAAAACTAACTCTTGCCTCTCATAGATGAATGGAAGAAAAAGAAAAAAATAAAGATAGGTCAAATATAAATGTGGAATGAAACTCACTACAAGAACATGCCCTATTCATGATCAACCATAAATTGACCATATTTAACCATAGTAAACATGGTCAAACATGGTCACAAATTTTAGTCATGGTAAAGCTTGGCATGTTCTAGGTTTATATGTCACTCGAGACCAGAGTTTCCTTCCACATTCCTCCCACTCCTATATGCATTCCTTTATACCTCTAGGTGCACTTGCTAGTAAATATATGTCAATTGGTAGCTCAGGTGGTAGGTAGAAGTCACTATTATCCTTCCCACTCTAGTTTTAGTCTCGCTGAAATTAAGAGTTTCCTTCCACATTCGTCCCACTCCTCCTATATGCATTCATTTGCACCTTTAGGTGCAATTGCTAGTATAATATATGTCAACTAGTAGCTCAAGTGGTAGGTATAAGTCACTGTTCTCCTCCCTACTCTAGTTTTAGTCTCACTGGAATCAACAAGATTCCTTGGTAGGATCATTTCCACATGAAATATAACCAACTCACCTTAACGCAAGTGAGTTTTCATAAATATAACTAACATCAATCTATGTTCCATAAACCACCAAGAAATATATTTGTATTTTAGATAAGATACGTGGAATAGGTACACCACACTTTAATGTTTAAGAGCATGTGTTTCCTCCTAAGAGGTCACGGGTTTAAAACCAGAGGGGATAGTATGTATGTGTTCATAGACTTAGTAGTCAAATCACTCCACGGAGGTGGGCCCCTTGTCGCACAAACAAAAAGGTATAGTGGATCCCTTATCCTACCTTAAAATTGAATGAAGAGGGTAATAAGTATGTGTTCGTAGACTTAGCAGTCAAATCCCTTGTCCCACAAACAAAGAGGTCTAGTTGATCCCTTATCCCACCTTAAAATTGAGTGAAGGGGGTAGTATCTATGTGTTCATAGACTTAGCAGTCAAATCACTCCACGGAAGTGGATCCCTTATCTACAAATAAACTATTAGTGGATCCCTTATCCCACCTTAAAATGAAAAAAACTAATACACTAATTTAATATATAACCTTATAATTGAATAATAATAATAATATATTGTACCTAAAACAAAAACCACAAAATATTTTGATACAAACCCCGAAAACCAACAAATATGTAGGGTTGAGAATTAGTCGACTGCGATAAAACCTAAACATTAACCCTTTAGGATATAATTATTGACTTCGACCATCGAATCCCTAGGCCTCCACTCATCCAAGGATTTACGAGTACAACGCGTGTAAAATAATATCCAAGGATTTACGAATACAACACGTGTGAAATATTATTTTAGATTCCCAATAAAATGCCAACGAATCTCATCTATTTCCTAATTTTGTTTGTTTTATAGTATCGGGTGGGGACAGCCTTTTGTCTCCTTACCAAATTTTATGTTATTATATGTTTGTCTTATCTTACCAAATTTTATGGCATTACATATTTGTCTGTAATGTGATTTAAATCAATTAACTCATGTTATTATATGTGTCTTATCTTACCAAATTTGATGTTATTACATGTTTGTCTATAATGTAATCTGATTTAAAGTAGAATTGTGTTTGGAGGTGGAGGAATTGTTTGAACAGTAAAAGTGGCAGGAATCTAGGTAAAAAAAATTCAAAATTTTGTAAAAACAGTGTTTGAATCATGTTTTTGCAAATTTTATGTTATTACATGTTTGTCTGTAACTTGATTTATATTTAAATCGGAGTCATTTACAGTGAAAGTCGCTGGAATCTGGGGAAAAAATTCAAAAAAAATTGTAGACACGGTGTTTGAATCATGTTTTTGATGGTGGAAATAGATTCAGCACCATCAAAAAATTCTAAAGCACCTAAAATTATGAAATTTGACAACTTTTACTTAAATTTATAAAAAAAATTACTAGATTTTTTTCAAAATATAATCAAAATTTCCATAACTTAAACAAAAATATATAATAATTAAACTATGATAAATCAATTAACTCCCGAAAATAATAAATAGTAAGTAAGATGAGTATTATTTATAAAAATAACTCCTAACAGATTGGTACAGTTAACCACCTTAAAAACCTATCTAGGTTCCAATATCTTCCAAATTTTTTATGATTTTGAAACACGCCTTTGTAGCAGACGGCACATGAAGAGATGGGGAGAGATTCGAAGATGCCTCCGCGTTCAATATTGACCTGAGCACAGTTCGGAACGTGCGACAAAGATTTGTTGTATTTATAATGCTCACACACGACACTCATATCCATGGCCGACCAACTTTCTTGGGGAACTGCATTCATTCCATTACCCTTCTTTGCATTCGTACCCTTAACAGTAATCGTTTTCTGAACAGATTATCGTGGACATTGCAATGGAGATGCAGCGCCTGACTAAATGATATTTAATGGGCATACTTGTAGCTATGGCTATACTTCTAATATTATCTCAAGCTCGCTATAATTACTCGGCGATATTTAACTTTGGGGATTCACCCTCCGATACGGGTGTTAGTGTCCGTCTTTCCAGCCTTCCTACAGTGATCAAATATGCTCTTACAAAGTGATTTTGATGTGTCAAGGTCAAATTTTGTCATTTCAAAGAGTTTTCAAGCCAAAATTTGGTCACTAGGCATTAGGTCTAGGGTTTGCTTTCACTCCTTCTAAAGTTGTCCAAATGTCGGTCCATGTCATCATTCAGCTGAGTCTATCATCATTTATGTGGTTTTCATTATCATGTCAGTGTCTAATGAGTCATTTTATACCTTATTCATGCTCCAGTTGTGCCTAGGCAAGCTCATTTCCCTCTCCTAGGGTTTTGAAGGCAATTTCTCTTGGGCGGCCAAATCATCAGCAAAACTCATATCCTGATGTTCATACACCTTCCCCTATCCTTAAAGTACCTTATAAAACACTTCCCATCCCTGAGATCCCCAAAATTCTTCATTTTTCCACAAACCCTAGTTTCTAGCTACAACCTGGCAATTTTCTAGGTTGGGCCTGTGATTTGCCCTTTTGGACCCCTTCCCCTCACTCAATCTCTGAGATTCCACTTTCCCCTGCTTCCTAACATCCCTCCCCACTCCCAAAAATTTCCCCAAGAATTTAGAAGCCCCCTATCCCCTTCATTTCACTTCATTTCGACCAAATTCCTTGTTTCACACATCAGGGCAAGTTTCACTCAAATGATGTTTCAGAGCAGTCAGAGATGAATTTTGGAAAACTGAGAGATTTTTTTGTCCAAAAAATGCCAAATAATAAAAACCTCTTTCACTTTTTGCACAGGTGTCATGGTTTTAAAGAAATGTTAAGAATACCGTTTCCTCGGGAGAATCAAAGACACCTCTGAAGTGACCTTGGAAAAATCAAGTTTTCTCCTAGCTTGGTTGGCCAAATGATTTTCTTGATGGCTAAAATGATAACTAGACACAAAGATATTTCTAATGAGCTATCATGAGCTCAATTTGGGGTTGAGGAAGGCATGCAAAAGTTGACTGCAACAGCACTCTTCTTTCGGGCAGCCTCATTTGGCACTTTTTGACCAGTCTTGGGAGATTTGATTTTCAACAGGTCAAATCAACTCCAAATTGAGAAATTCCACTTGGGATGGAAATTTGACAGACCAAGATTTCCAATGAGCCATCTTGCACCTAATTTGGACCAGTGGAACCCACTCAAAAGTTGCACCAAAGGGGTGCGACCTAAACTACAGCTTTGCCAGAATTGACCTGTTTTTGTCAAAAAACACTGTTTTGACTATGGTTGACCATTTTTACTTGTAGATGATGGATAAATGTAATATTTTCATGGCACTTTGATAGATTTTATCTCTCTTTACCCTTCTAGAAGCTTCCTTGATGTAAAAAGTGAATAATTAATGCATGAATCAGTTAGCTAAGTAATAGAGGCAAGTTGTTGACTGCCTATTATCTAGTGCTTAGTTTGGAATTAGTTCAAACTGCTCCTAGAAGGATGAGCTCGACCCCTAGAGGAAAGGGAAGAGGTTAGCTTGCCTATATTATGTGTTTTCTTAGTCATTTTGAGAGGTTGGAAGGTTGGACTCTTGTGGGAGAAAGCTTTATTGTATATTGTACATCTATCTCTGCAATTTAGAGAAAAGGAAGGCCAGGGTTTTGCAGACATCCTTGTGGATTGTTGTGTTGATGGTGTGTTCTCTACATGTTCTTGTAAGTTTGTTTATGTATTCCACATCTCTCTTTTGCTTCTATTTGGACAGATGAAGTGGTAAAGTTTGAATACATGCTTTGACATGCTCAGCTTTTTAGTTTGTTCAAAATTTATGTTTTCTACTATCTAGAGAGGATTCAAATGGTTGTTTGCCCTCTTTATCTCCTTCTCTATCATCCCTGATCATCCATCTCAGATTAAGGCATCAGCGCTTACTCCTACCTTGCCCCAAGATCCCCCTGCAAAAACTGTGCTCAATCCCCGCACCCTGAATTGCATTCTCTCCAATTGCCACCAAAAAACCAAAAATCTTTAAATCAACCCCCCTTATCAATTTACTAGCCTAAAATCTTTATTCCGAATTGTTCAGCTTATCGTATTGAAAGATCTACCGAATCTGACTCGAGAGAGCCTTCTCATACCTCGTAGGGCTAGCTACGAGGTGAAATGGTTTGATGTAGCCTTGAGAGTTTGTCTATCTCAGCCTAGGTGAATT